>CP139507.1:425913353-426075596 GCA_021014915.2 Artemisia tridentata subsp. tridentata | reverse complement strand
AAATGGAGCGTTTTACTGGGTGAGCATAACATATCATACAGACCGCGCACTGCAATTAAAGGGCAGATATTGGCCGACTTCATTATCGAGAAGCCAGATACTGACGCTACACTTGCGACAAGCAAGGAGGAACTTCAAGAACCATGGATTCTATTCACCGATGGGTCCTCATGCGTAGACGGATCAGGAGGCGGTCTTATTCTCACTAACCCAGAAGGAATTGAATTCACCTACGCACTACGTTTTGAATTCACAGCCACGAACAACGAGGCAGAATACGAAGCACTCCTGGCTGGGCTACGCATTGCAATTCAAATGGGTGCACGCAACTTAGAGGCGAACGTCGATTCACGGCTAGTTGCTAACCACGTGTTATGCGAGTATATAGCAAAGGAGGAACACATGATCCAATACCTCGAAAAAACCAAATCTCTGATCCAGAACTTCGATAGGTTTACCATCAAACAGGTTCCCAGGGGTGAAAACAGGAAAGCAGATGCGCTGAGCAAAATTGCATCCACCAGTTTTGCACATTTATCAAAACAAGTATTGGTGGAAACCTTGAAAAATAAGTCAATCGAAGAGATGGAAATATCCACAGTGATAGAGGAAGAAGGCCCTACGTAGATGACACCAATCATTGACTTCATTAGGAAGGGCGTACTCCCCCAAGAACATAAGGAAGCTCGAAGAATCCGGCGCACAGCGCAGCGATTCGAGCTTAGAGATAACGTCTTATATAAACGCTCATTCCTGCAACCATGGCTTAGGTGCGTTGGACCTCTCCAGGCAGACTATGTACTCCGAGAGATCCACGCAGGCTCATGCAGCATGCACTCAGGACCACGGTCCATTGTAGCGCGCGCACTAAGGTCTGGATACTATTGGCCAACTATGCACCGTGACGCGCGAGATTTGGTACGGAAATGCAGTGATTGCCAGGTCCACAGACCCATTCCGCGCCGACCACAGCATGAACTAACGCTTATTACATCGCCATGGCCATTCCACAAATGGGGTATCGACATCGCTGGACCTTTCCCTATTGCCGCAGGTGGATTGAAATTCCTTATTGTGGCAATAGACTACTTTACTAAGTGGATCGAAGCAAAGGCAGTAGCGACCATAACAGGTAACCAAATAAAACGATTCGTATGGGACAACATAGTATGTCGCTTTGGATTACCTGGTGAAATTATCTCAGATAACGGAAAACAATTCCGTGATAACCCGTTCAAAGATTGGTGCGAACAGCTGAACATCACACAACACTTCGCGTCAGTAACTCATCCACAGACCAATGGTCTGGTTGAACGCGCAAATAGAAGCCTAGGCGAAGGAATCAAAGCGCGCCTGGACAGACACAAAGGAAGATGGGTAGAAGAACTATCACATGTTCTCTGGGCGCACCGAACAACCATCAAGTTTAGCAATGGGGACACCCCCTTCTCTTTGGTCTATGGGACAGAAGCTGTAATACCAGCTGAAATTGGAATGCCAACCCTCCGTACTGCGGAAGTTAATGCGGCAACCAATGATGATGAGCGGCGCATAGACTTAGATCTATTGGAAGAGCGACGTGAACGCGCAGCAATACGCGAAGAAAAAGCTAAGTCAAGAATGAAAGGATACTATGATGCCAAAGTACGCAGCACGTCATTCAGACAAGGTAACTTCGTATACCGTGAAAACGACTCAAGCCGCGCAGAAGACACTGGTAAGCTAGGACCAAAGTGGGAAGGACCTTACGAGGTCATAGAAGCACTTGGCAATGGAGCATATAAGCTACGCGACAAGGACGGACATGAACTACAGCGAACGTGGAACGTCCGCAACCTCAAGCGGTGCTATCTTTAAAGCAGGCTACGGCCCAACATGGACACTCACGCACTTTAGAAAGTGCCCCCAATAAGGATCCATGTAATTTTATCTTTTTTTTAGTATTATCTATTCTCTTTTAAAAACTTTCAAGTATTAATAAAACGTTATGGTTTCTAGCTAACTCCATAACACATTTAACTTTATTGTTTGCATCTTTAATTATCATGTTTCAATATTGTTATCATTCTGCCTACATGGCGTGCATGCACACACTAAGACCCACGATGGCAGATAGGATGAGTAAACCTAATAAACAACTCGTTGAGTAAGAGGGTTGCAAACCCATCAACTTTGGATCACGAATCCTTGTTAAACACCTTGCGCTCAAGACGTTGGCGCAAGATCCTTACGCATCCCACGACGGATGCGCGCTAGGGCACATTGTGCGCGTTTAACAGCTCAGGAAATCAAGACTCTTGAATCCTTAAAGCATAATACGACAAGTAAACTTATAAAAATACATAGATGACTATGATTCCCTTCTTTACACTAAGTTGGAAAAAATTCAATACACGACTACGGTCCTTAAGAAAATTCATGCATAATAATGATTCTTCTTTTCTAAATACGCTTGTACACCCAAAGATATCTTCACGCAAGGATACATAAATCATATACGAACTACGAGTTCAAAAGCATAAGTATTGGGAAGTTGTAACAAACAATAAGTACAAAAGCAATATTTCCATATACAATAACATGCTTCTACAAAAGACTTGCACAAAAAAAAAAAAAAAAAAAAAAAAAAAAAAAAAAAAAAAAGCTAAATGCTATATGTGCGCCTTAGCTGACTGAAGCCCCCACTCAAAGCCGCTTCCTTTGCATCCTCGAGCCTCTTCAACAGCTCTGCATCATCAAGGGAAACAGTGGCCACGCAGACAGGCACGCCATCGGATCTAGGCTGATGCGCAGCGCCTATGCCGCACAAAATGGCCTTTCCTTTCGCGCCTTTCTTCCTTGCGACTCTGGAAACATGAGCATTTAGAGACCTTTGCAAAGAAATCTCTTTCTCAAGACGGAAAGGATTCAGAATGTCACGAGGCTGGGCAAAAATGGGTACCTTCAGCTGCGCTAACGTCAGGCTTCAAGTAGAAGTCCAACTGCTGATCTGCACCATCCTGTAGATGCCTGGGAAGAGTGAGCCCCGCCATGATCACGCTGATAGGCTGATCCTGATCACGCTCCAAGGTAGCGATATGCGGAAGCTCAATCTTCTTTAGCTCTTCCATGGCAGCAACAAGCTCAGCACGGGCATTCGCCTTATACCCAGGCACCTCCGCAAGTGGCACAGTCAACAACTTGGCCTCATCAAGCTTGTCTGCGGCTAAAGTCTCCCCATGCGCAATAGCGCAATCCACAACCTTTCCGAAGGACGTGGTGACCTCGGGATGCTCCAAAGTACACATGGCAGCCAGGCGAAGACCATGACTGATCAACCACCTACCAAAATAATACAAGTGTTAATACAAGAGAGGATATAAATATATACAAGTTATAAGGAAATACAACAGCATGTACCTGCGCTCAGCCACAGACTGAACCAAATGAGGGTATAGCTCCTCATCATACTCGACGCTGAGCTTACGGAGCTTCTCCTCCTGCATCTTCAGCGCAAGCTCCACGCGGCTGCGAAACTCCTCAATATTGGCAAAGTGCTTGCTCCTATTCTGTTCCAAGTACTTCAGCGCCCATAAGGAGTTACACTTCTGACGGTCCGCATGAGCACGCTCCTGCTCCAACTCAGCCACCACCATGACCTTCTCCTCACCCATTTTTCGCGCCGACGCCTCTGCGCGCTCCAGTTCAGCCTTGGAGCTCAGCTGCTCAACTTTAGAGCTTGCTAACTCAGCCTGCACAGACGCTAACTGCGCCTGCAATCGGGAAACTTCCTCAGACTGACGCACCCTGGCTTGCGCCACAACTCGGACTGGCGCACAGCGATGGAGGCCAGCTCCTCCATCACAGAGTCAAAAGAACTTGACTCCCCTTCAACATCCCTGGGAGACGGCGCCTTATGCAAAGAGGAAGTCGCCTTGGGAGGCGCACTTCCAGCTACAATGCCAACATCCTCTACAGGCTGTTCACTACATGAAAGATCAAGAAGCAAGGTTAGCGCACAAATAACAGTCATGCATATGAAAAATCCTAAGGGATTGCTTACGTGGGGGGAGGAGACGAGGACACGTCCTTCTCCATCTCAGCCGTGGACGTACCCCCACCGGACTTCTCAGCATCCACACAGAAGACACGAAGGAACAAAGTTAGAATAAAGTGTAACTTGACAAAAGTTAATAACTAATAACTACGATACTTACTCCATCTGCACTTCAGTAAACGATGGGCTCTTCTCAACCTCAATGCGCGGCCTCTTGGACGAGCTTTCACCACCGCTACTAAGCGCCCTCTTGCGCGTCAGTAAGGAGCTCTCCTCCATTTCACTGTCAGACTCCTCCAAATTGATCAACGTTTCATGGGGAGGAGACTGCGCAGTGTCAGGACCCTGCTGCACAGGAGGAGCCACCTCCTGCAACGGCTCAGCTACCACCACATCAGGGGAGCCTTCAGGATCTGGAACAACCAAATCCACGACGCGCCCTGCCGTCGCCTGCAGAATAGTCTGCTCACCGTCCCCCAGAGGACGCACTCCTACCGCCACGGAACGCGGATTCTCCAGGCGCACAACCGAAAAAAGATCCATCTCTGCGCATAAAATAGACAAAAAGAAGCAAGTTACATAACGTATGGAAAACGAAGAAACGCTTACACTAATAACGACAGTAAGGCGACAGAAGGAGCACCCACCCGTGCCATCCGCATTCAAGAATGTGGGAACTTCCGTCTCATGCTCAAAGTAGTTGCGACTGATGCCCATGTGCACCAGAAACGCTTCCGGATATGGTTTGATCGGAAGGCGGTTCTCATCTATGATCGCCGCATGATCCACGTTATACCATGTCTCAGGGGGGCGCTCATCCTTGGGCAGATTGGCACGGGTGTAAAACGGAAAGTGGGAAGGAAAGACGGCGGCGTCAATCCAAAAGAATTTCTCCCTCCAGTCCTTGAGTTTATCCACCTTCTGTACATAGCACTGTAACTTGCCTACGCGCTTGGAGAAGGTAACCCACCCATTTGACCACGTCGCGTGATAGAACGCGCGGAATAAGTGGGAGGGACGGGTGAATCGCCAACAAGCGACAGTTCACCTCAAAATTGGCGATCTTCCCAGCACTAATACAATGCAATTGGGAGATGTGGAGCTCGTAATAATTGAGTATATCACTCAAGAGCACGGAAATGGGTACGCGCTGATTCGCCCACTCGAAAAAGCGCGTATATAGCCCCACCTTCCCATCGGGGAAATTCGCGATGGTGTCATTTGGACCTGGCACCTCTGGGTACAGACCATATGGGATAAAATAATCCGAGGTGAACTGATTCAGTTCATCCTCGGTTATGTTCGAATGAAAATCATGAAGTTGCGCTACCATTTTGTGATTCAGACTATGTGCGCACGCGCTATTACCTATGAATTATCGTTCTTGAAAGCAGAATCGAAGGTGTAAAAATGGTGGAATTGTGATTTTTTTACTGTGGACAACACAGTAAATGGAGGCGGAAGTTTATATAGTTTCCCCATCCACCACAGATGATTGACACGTGTATCCCACTATCTCAAATCGTGTGGCTAGGATATATGACGGTACAAGACAAGTGGGCAACCTCTCCACTTCCCAAGGTACCCAAATTGCACTTTTTTGGACTAGATACATAATACGTGTATTTTTTAGGCGGTATATTTTTGAAACCTTCCCGCGTACGCGTGGGGAATAATTTCGACACGACTTTAGTCTAGCATCCGCAGGTTTTACCCTGCGCACAATAGACTGGGGGGACATGATGACGTATAGTCTACACCCGGGTCACGAACCCGATTAGTAAACAATACTAATAATTGAGCCCACCACGTATGGGCCGTTACGGCAACAACTGGACTACCAGTTATGCGGCTGGGTCCGACAAGGCCCAAAGCCCAAAGTTATCTTTGGATAAGATATGGAATATCTTCTAAAAAGAGAGGATATATACTATATATCCGATGTCGGATAACAGGCCGAGGAGTAGGGAACACGAAACCCACTAGGGTTTCATGCATATATAAAGGGCACCCAAGCCCTCGGTAAAGGTACGATCTACTGAAAACCCTGACTCTTCGCCAAAACCCTAAATTCGATTACTTACTCTCACGCCGGAGGATAATCGGGGGAGACAATCCCTTGATAAGCCTAACGGTGTTTGTTCTTTTTCTTAGTGCGCAGGTTCCATCAAGCATTAAGAGTTAATTGGTACGAGAATAGAAGTCCTCACAAGGAACGCCCAACTTTTGTATCAACGTAAATACAATTAATTATTTGAACCTTTGAATACGAATTTAACCTAAAGTTGAACAACGTTATGATTAAATTTCAAAATAAGAATCTTAAACCTACGCTATGAAGTAAACTATGATATACGAATCTATAACTTATAACTAAACCAAAATCTACAATCTATAATCCCTAATATCACACGTTAAAATCAGTTGCAAGGATCGATTTTCTTTTAAAATTTGTGACACACATTTATTAGAATTATGGAAACTTTTGTTGTGATAATCTTCCCCTAATCCCTCATAAATCACGGTTCAATCACCTTAATCACATTCCAAAAGTCTCGGCCCAATCACCCCTACATTATCTCCATTTACTCCAAAAATACACGCCTTCCCTTCTGATAAACTATATAATATGTAATGTAAATACAATTAATTATTTGAACCTTTGAATACGAATTTAACCTAAAGTTGAACAACGTTATGATTAAATTTCAAAATAAGAATCTTAAACCTGCGCTATGAAGTAAACTATGATATACGAATCTATAACTTATAACTAAACCAAAATCTACAATCTATAATCCCTAATATCACACGTTAAAATCAGTTGCAAGGATCGATTTTCTTTTAAAATTTGTGACACACATTTATTAGAATTATGTAAACTTTTGTTGTGATAATCTTCCCCTAATCCCTCATAAATCACGGTTCAATCACCTTAATCACATTCCAAAAGTCTCGGCCCAATCACCCCTACATTATCTCCATTTACTCCAAAAATACACGCCTTCCCTTCTGATAAATCGATCCTTCCTTTGTCCCTCTCCCTCCCAAAAAAAGACACACTAGAAACTCTAAACAAAACAAAAAGTCGGATCGTTCTTCCAAGACCAAGACTTATTGTTGTTCGTTGCTATTGTTACTGTGATGATCAATTGGTGATCGTTCCCTTTAATTCCAGCCAAAACAACTTGTGTGGTGCTCATGTGTTCTTTCCTTTGATCCTCTCGTTAACTGCCAAAAGGTATCACGAATTCTTTATTTGTCTCCTTCCAATTTGACACATAACATTAATATGAATTTAATAACATCTAAAACCTAATCGTTTCATATAAATCTGATTGCACTGGTACAGATTCTGCCTATCGTCACACTGGAAATGCGTGACTATATGCATATAGTCACACACGTTTTTTTGGGTGTGTGTGACAAAAAGTCGCGCCACCGTAGGTATCATATAGTCACATTGTTTAGTTTGTGGCCGTTTTCATCGAAAAAGAGTGACCAAAACCCGAATATGTGTGACTAATTAGGCACAAGTTTTGTTGGATTCATCAGTATGTGTGACTATTTCCCATCCTATGGCCACACGAAAATATAATAAATGTGACGTTTGTGATGATTTAGTCACACATCGTGTGTTGTTTTTTTCAAGTTAGTCACATACAATTTAAAAAACAGTGGCCAAAAGTGTTAATAAGTGTGACCATATGCTATTTAAAGTGAAGAAATGTGTACTATTGATCATCCAATGGTCACATGAATTCTTAGTTTGTGTGGCCTTTTGTAATATTTAGTCACACAAAGCATGTTTGCTTTGGGTATTTAGTCACATACAATTAAGCATAAAGTGGCCAAAAGTGTTAATAAGTGTGACCATATGCTGTTTTAAGTGAAGAAATGTGTATTTTGTGTGACTATTGATCATCCAATGGTCACATGAATTCTTAGTTTGTGTGGCCTTTTGTAATATTTAGTCACACAAAGCATGTTTGTTTTGGGTATATAGTCACATACAATTAAGCATAAAGTGGCCAAAAGTGTTAATAAGTGTGACCATATGCTGTTTTTAGTGAAGAAATGTGTATTTTGTGTGACTATTGATCATCCAATGGCCACATGAATTTTATGTTTGTGTGGCCTTTTGTAATATTTAGTCACACAAAGCATCTTTGTTTTGGTTATTTAGTCACATACAACTAAGCATAAAGTGGCCAAAAGTGTTGATAAGTGTGACCATATGCTGTTTTAAGTGAAAAAATGTATATTTTGTGTGACTATTGATCATCCAATGGTCACATGAATTCTTAGTTTGTGTGGCCTTTTGTAATATTTAGCCACACAAAGCATGTTTGTTTTGGGTATTTAGTCACATACAATTAAGCATAAAGTGGCCAAAAGTGTTAATAAGTGTGACCATATGCTGTTTTAAGTGAAGAAATGTGTATTTTGTGTGACTATTGATCATCCTATGGTCACATGAATTCTTAGTTTGTGTGGCCTTTTGTAATATTTAGTCACACAAAGCATGTTTGTTTTGGGTATTTAGTCACATACAATTAAGCATAAAGTGGCCAAAAGTGTTAATAAGTGTGACCATATGCTGTTTTAAGTGAAGAAATGTGTATTTTGTGTGACTATTGATCATCCAATGGTCACATGAATATTTAGTTTGTGTGGCCTTTTGTAATATTTAGTCACACAAAGCATGTTTGTTTTGGGTATTTAGTCACATACAATTAAGCATAAAGTGGCCAAAAGTGTTAATAAGTGTGACCATATGCTGTTTTAAGTGAAGAAATGTGTATTTTGTGTGACTATTGATCATCCTATGGTCACATGAATTCTTAGTTTGTGTGGCCTTTTGTAATATTTAGTCACACAAAGCATGTTTGTTTTGGGTATTTAGTCACATACAATTAAGCATAAAGTGGCCAAAAGTGTTAATAAGTGTGACCATATGCTGTTTTAAGTGAAGAAATGTGTATTTTGTGTGACTATTGATCATCCAATGGTCACATGAATATTTAGTTTGTGTGGCCTTTTGTAATATTTAGTCACACAAAGCATGTTTGTTTTGGGTATTTAGTCACATACAATTAAGCATAAAGTGGCCAAAAGTGTTGATAAGTGTGACCATATGCTGTTTTAAGTGAAAAAATGTGTATTTTGTGTGACTATTGATCATCCAATGGTCACATGAATTTTTAGTTTGTGTGGCCTTTTGTAATATTCAGTCACACAAAGCATGTTTGTTTTGGGTATTTAGTCACATACAATTAAGCATAAAGTGGCCAAAAGTGTTAATAAGTGTGACCATATGCTGTTTAAAGTGAAGAAATTTGTATTTTGTGTGACTATTGATCATCCAATGGCCACTTGAATTTTATGTTTGTGTGGCCTTTTGTAATATTTAGTCACACATCGAATTAAACAAAGAGTGACCAATAATGTTGATAAGCGTGACCATAGTACTGGTATTTTTAAGTTAGTACTGTTGGAGCAGAGTTGCTACTGCTAGTACTATGCTAGTGCTGCTGGAATGAGTATATTATATATATATAAAACAGAATCATAAACAAAAAGAAATTTGAAATTGAATAAAACTCGAATGTATATAACTGAACAGAATATACAATTGTAATGTCGTACATAATCAAATTCTCAAGTACCATAATTTAAAGACTTTTGACTCTTCGCCGGCATAGCTTGCTTTAGGGCTTCAATAGAGACATTACTTTTGCGCTTCGATGGTGCTGTTGGTCCACAGTTGTTGTCACTTTTCTTTTGCATTGTAGTTGGCAGTGTAACCTGTAGTAACAAAAGACGCTTGTATCAAACATTGAATTATATATCAAGAATTTTATATATGTAAGTTGAAAAAACACATGTATGTACCCAAAGCAACGATATTTGATTTCTTTAAGTGCCACAGTTTGCAGTTAAATGGCTTAAAAAAAGAATTTTTGCATGTACATATATCAGAAATTATTTAAACAAAAGAATAACAAGAAACATGTTGAAATACATACTGTTGGCAGTGCTTGTGTTGGAGACACATTTTGTTCTGATTGGGAATCTGGAGGCCCGTTTTGTCGTGACTTAGGCTTTTTCTCAGGTCCGACAGTTTTAGCAGGTTCCTATATGTTATATAAAAACACGTTACATTATATAAACAAAAGAATAACAAGAAACATGTTGAAATACATACTGTTGGTACTCCTTTTGTTGGAGACACATTTCCTTGCGATTGGGAATCTGTAGACCCTTGTTGGCTTGCATTTGAGGCTACTGGCAATTGAGATGACAAATTTAACTGCACCCCTTGTTGACTCAACTGTGCCATCAGTTGAGTAAGTATTCTTTTTGTTTCTGTAATCGTATTGGACAATTTCTTGATCTGGTCATCAGATTCTTTCTGCAAAAAAAAATATAGGAAATGTTGGGATTAAAAGTCTTCTGGATGCTGTTAGAGTAACTGATGCTCTTATTTGTGTCAATGCTGCTCAGATGGAGTTAGTGATGCTCATGAACTTCAATTACAAATATGGCTAGTGTTTACCACTGCTAGTACACAATTTACTACTGCTAGTACACATTTAATCCTGCTGGTATATAAGCATAATAATAGAATTTGCAGTCAAACTTACAAGTGTATCTCCCACTGATGTGATCTCATCATCTGGAAATTCGCCATCGTTGTTTACCCTTCCTTTCAACCACATTATACCACGCGGGGGTTCTTCATCTGCTTCAATCTCTTTATTTTTTATCTAATAAACATCAAATGCATACACATGTAAAGTTAATTAAAACAAGATAAACGAAAATATGAAGGTGCATACACATGTGATCTTACCATTTTCTCTTTCAAATAAACATATCCACCTCGTCCCATTTTATGCTGATAAATATTTTTGGAACGCGACATTTTAGCTTTATCAGCTATCTTCTAAAAACACAAAATGATAAGGCGTTTACATGTGGTAATGCTGCAAACTGAAAATTATGAAATGACATATAGACTTAAATAAAGATGACTAATTAAAACCTTGTATTCATCGGTGGTCGTGTTGTTTACAAACTCGACCCAGTCTTCTGATTTCACAAATCGACTATACTTGGCCGGGACTTCATTTAGTTTGGAAGGTGTATTTAGGTGGGGCAAAATGTATTCTTCTCTGAGCTTCGTTCTGAAAGTCCTTAGCAGTTTACCAAGACGAGTCATTACCAATTTTCTGAATGTCACGTCAACATCAAAATATCGCTGCAAAGATTAACACAATGTTGTTAATTAGTTGCACATAATGTAACTGCATAGATAAAATTATGTAGTACTGGGTTAAAAAATACAGTAGTATATATGTACAGTGATGTCAGTCCATAGTTTATCTCTTTCTTCTTTATTCACATTCCTCCAGGAAAGATTCTTCAAACCTATATGCTCACGAACCAGATCTCCTAAAAAACTCGTAAACAGTGCTCTGTGTAACCCTGATACCCTATTCAATGCATCGAAGGTTACCTTGAGCTTTATTCCACCAGGGTTGCCATATTTCATGCGAAACTTAAATAGCCTGGTCATGCCTCTCTTAGCTAGTATCCGATCTGATTGGTTGGTTCCAGGCGCATCTAGATCTTCCTCATCAGAATACTTTTCGGATTCATAGTCTATGTTGTTATCATCATGTTCATTATCAGCAGGAAGCAAAAGATGATTATCAACAATGGGTTGAATTCCCATGACTCTTGAGTAACAATGGGTACAAGAAAATGATTCTGGCTTTGAGAGTAATGGTGATATAAGAATTGATTATTGTGTTTTCTTGGCAGTATTTTTTTTTTTTTTTTTTTTAGGAGAGAAAAGAGGGTATAGGAAGAAGATGAATCGTACCTTATTCTTGGTACCCGCTTCTAATTAATTAGGCGATTTCAAAATTTTGGATCAAAATTTTGGCTCCAAATTCTAATTTCAAAATAACAATTGAATTATTTTAAAAATTTGCCTTAAATTTGAACCTGTTTAGTAAAGCATAAACTTGAAAAAATCAAAATTTTGGCTCCAAATGTTATACTGTATATCATTATCTTAATCGCAAATCATGAACCAAGATCTAGAACAATGATCATGAACACAAACTGCATATCAAATCAAGAACTCAAATTTACACAATTACACCAAAATCATGAACACAACTTGACACCATTTAACACAAACTGCTACCATTAAATCATAAACCAACATGAAAAATGAAGAACACAAACTCCTACCATTATCAAAATTTTGGCTCCAAATGTTATAGTTTCATTATCTTAATCGCAAATCATGAACCAAGATCTAGAACAAAGATCATGAACACAAACTGCATATCAAATCAAGAACTCAAATTTACACAATTACACCAAAATCATGAACACAACTTGACACCATTTAACACAAACTGCTACCATTAAATCATAAACCAACATGAAAAATGAAGAACACAAACTGCTACCATTAAATAAATATGTGCAATCATCAAATCAACAACAGAAACTGCTACCATAAAATCTAACTGTGCAATCATCACATCAAGAACACAAATTGCTACCATTTAACAAACCAAAATACTATCATTACAGTTATAAAATAGATACAGAGTTAAACTACACTAGTTACCAGTTACTGCACCATTAATAATTACATTTATCCAAATTAAATATCAGAACTGCTACTACGTACCATATTAAAGTAATTATCCTCTAGTTCATAATAGACGAGATGATCACCACCTTTACATAATTCTCAACAATTTAATGTACGAGAAGTCTTCTTCACGGCCATCGGTTGATACAACATCTTGTTACTCGTAACTGCTACTACGTACCATATTAAACTAATTATCCTCTAGTTCATAATAGTCGAGATGATCACCACCTCTACATAATTCTCAACACAACATTTAATGTACGAGAAGTCTTCTTCACGGCCCAACATTTAATGTACGAGAAGTCTTCTTCACGGCCATCGGTTGATACAACGTACATCTTCTTACTCATAACTGCTACTACGTACCATATTAAACTAATTATCCTCTAGTTCATAATAGTCGAGATGATCACCACCTTTACATAATTCTCAACACATTTAATGTACGAGAAGTCTTCTTCACGGCCATCGGTTGGTACATCTTCTTAATTATACGGTAGTCCCAAGTTTGGGAGTAGCTTAAGAGGATTCATCTTTGTCATTTACCTACAAGTTGAACGAGTATATATAATGGATTAAGTCTTGAGAATGTGATAAAGGTAGCGAAACAACACTTATTAAATGGACCATTATTACCCCTTTTGTGTCAGCATCAGCAGATTCTTCATCGCTAGAGAAATAGAAAGGGCTCTGTCTCTTCCAATCTGTGTTTTCCCATACCTCCTAATAGTTCAACATACCATATGTGTTTCAAAAAATTTAATTAATGGTATAATTAAGGTATACAACTTTAGCCACAAACACATAACAACTTTAGTATACCTTGTTGGAAATGATTTTGAATTTGGACCTAGTGCCGGAGGTCTCTTTGGAAGCAGCCTCTCTACTCCCGGGTTTACCTTGGGGTAGGGGTAGGGTCTGTCTACAGCCTACCTCCCCCATACCCTGCCCCGGCGGGATTGGGTTTGTTGTTGTTTGGATTTTTGCCTTTGAACCTGTTAAAGCATAAACTTGAATAAATTAAAAATTCACACAGCAGCTTTACATTCAACAATAAATTCACACCTTTTATGTCAGCATCACCAGATTCTTCATCGCTAGAGAAATAGAAAGGGCTCTTTCTCTTCCAATCTGTGTTTTCCCATACCTCCTAATAGTTCAACATACCATTTGTTTCAAAAAATTTAATTAATGGTATAATTAAGGTATACAACTTTAGCCACAAATAACACATAACAACTTTAGTATATACCTTGTTGGAAGGGATTTTTGTCTTTGAACCTGTTAAAGCATAAACTTGAATAAATTAAAACTTCACACAGCTTTACATTCAACAATAAATTCACACAGCTTTACATTAGAATCGGTAACAACAACCCCAAACATCACCATTTATAGATCAAAAGCCTGTTACTAATTATTGTACAATGAATCATCAACTGATATGTGAAAACATTAAAAAACATACCTTTGTTGTCATTTGGATTCATTGTTTGCGTGTTTTTGTTTGCCACGTCTGTTTTTCAAACTATTACCATTAGCTAAATTAAAAGACAAAGATGAAATGAAAGGTGGCCCAGGATCCTACTGTTACCCGTGGGAATCCGCCGTGGGAATAAGAAGAATCAAGAATGTGTGTTTTGATTAGGGTTTATTGATTTTTGTGTCGGTTTACAATTGATCGGTAAAGGGATTAATTGGCCCTTTACTATTGATCAAGTAGTGGTGGTTTGGTTTAATTGCCCCAGGATCCTACTGTTACCCGTGGGAATCCGCCGTGGGAGTAAGAAGAATGTGTGTTTTGATTAGGGTTTACTCACTTGTTTGTCTGTTTACAATTGATCGGTAAAGGGATTAATTGCCCCTTTACTATTGATCAAGTGGTGGTTTGGTGAGTGGCAAGTTGTGTAGAAAGAAAAAAATAATAATAGTTAAAAAATAATAATAATAAATAAATTAATTAATTAAAAAAAAAAAAAAAAAAAAAAAAAAAAAAAAATCTAATGGTGTTGACGTGGCGGTGAAAACCAACTATAGCCGATGGTTCGGGTTCGTGGCGGGTTTTAGTGTACCCGTACCCGAACCCGTTTATAATATACCCGTACCCGCCCCATATCCCACCGGATACCCGTTATCCATCGGTTTTTCGGGTTTCCCCGCGGGTATCGAGGTTATCCGTAATATAATTAAAAGTTAAAGAAAATGAATATCGTATCAAACGATTTAACGCAACATATCGCAACGCAACGTACTCGGCACGATATTCACCAAAAAAATCAAATGCGCAAGAGGTTTCAAAAGTTAATCATTCTCATTTCAAAAGATAATCTCGTTTTAGCCTTTTAAAAGGGTTTGGTATCCTCATTCGTGTGACGGTAGAGAACACGGACTCACGAGTACTCACTCCAAAAAAACGAATAACCGAATTAATAGTCGAGAAGAGTATTGACAATAACTCGAGTCGAGACGAGATGACGAAAACAAGTCGAAGAGATAACTAACAACAAACATATCAAATAAGATGAGTCGATTGGTAATCGTCTGTATTTTCCCATAATCCCGTTTATTAGTACAAGGTATACTCGTTTTATGATTTAAAACAAGTTTGGACTTACGACAAAATTAATCTTTGGAAATAACAAAATTTCGCCAAGACCCTTTCATTTATCGAACGTTTCCAATTCAAAAGACTTTATTGAAAATCAATTTCCCGAGTAATTTATAATATAACGAGTATTTATATAAACCCTAAACCCTAAAACCTAAACCCTAAACCCTAAACTCTAAACCCTAAATGCTAAACCAATCCGTAACTCAAACAATAACCAAATGAATAGTCCAATAAATCCAAATATGTTAGTGTACGGGTAGCATGTCTCGAATAGTCCAATATCCCTCGTGTGTTCCGTTTTTATCCCAAATGTCACACGAAAGGTTTTCAAAATCGAGATCCTAATTAAGATCCTATGGTAAAGATCGGGATCTTTACCATAGGATCTTAAGTAGGATCTCGATTTTGAAAACCTTTCGTGTGACATTTGGGATAAAAACAGAACACACGAGGGATATTTGACTATTCGAGACATGCTACCCGTACACTAACATATTTGGATTTATTGGACTATTCGTTTGGTTATTGTTTGAGTTACGGATTGGTTTAGGGTTTAGGGTTTAGAGTTTAGGGTTTAGGGTTTAGGGTTTAGGGTTTAGGGTTTATATAAATACTCGTTATATTATAAATTACTCGGGAAATTGATTTTCAATAAAGTCTTTTGAATTGGAAACGTTCGATAAATGAAAGGGTCTTGGCGAAATTTTGTTATTTCCAAAGATTAATTTTGTCGTAAGTCCAAACTTGTTTTAAATCATAAAACGAGTATACCTTGTACTAATAAACGGGATTATGGGAAAATACAGACGATTACCAATCGACTCATCTTATTTGATATGTTTGTTGTTAGTTATCTCTTCGACTTGTTTTCGTCATCTCGTCTCGACTCGAGTTATTGTCAATACTCTTCTCGACTATTAATTCGGTTATTCGTTTTTTTGGAGTGAGTACTCGTGAGTCCGTGTTCTCTACCGTCACACGAATGAGGATACCAAACCCTTTTAAAAGGCTAAAACGAGATTATCTTTTGAAATGAGAATGATTAACTTTTGAAACCTCTTGCGCATTTGATTTTTTTGGTGAATATCGTGCCGAGTACGTTGCGTTGCGATATGTTGCGTTAAATCGTTTGATACGATATTCATTTTCTTTAACTTTTAATTATATTACGGATAACCTCGATACCTGCGGGGAAACCCGAAAAACCGATGGATAACGGGTATCCGGTGGGATATGGGGCGGGTACGGGTATATTATAAACGGGTTCGGGTACGGGTACACTAAAACCCGCCACGAACCCGAACCATCGGCTATAGTTGGTTTTCACCGCCACGTCAACACCATTAGATTTTTTTTTTTTTTTTTTTTTTTTTTTTTTTAACTACTATTCTTTTTTTTTTCTACACATCTTGCCACTCTTAATTAAACCAAACCACCACTTGATCAATAGTTGGAAATATTGAGTTTGGAAGTTTATTATTCACAAAGCATGATATACAACTTGTTGTTGCATCAACTCATTGTACATGGAAAGTCAATACTTGGTAAAAGGAAATCGTAAAACTTCAATTGACACTTTACTTTTGGCGGGCGCCGTCGATCCATTTTCCCGCCTAAAGTCTTGGCATCTACCTCTCCAGCCTATTTATACCTATATATATACCAAAGAACACACACAAACACATATATCCCTTTCAATTCAAAGAAAACTTCAACAATGGCAGCAAATAGTGTTACCTTTCAAAATGATGCTGAAGAGTACGAGTGGGTGTTAAACAACAATTTGCTGTTTGACGCAGTGTTAATTGCTTTCGGGGATGAACCCATTGCAGAATATGGGTCGTATAGGAAGGTAGATACGTGGATGAGGGGTCAAATTTTGAACTGGCTGCATGCGCAAGACTTTTACTGGGATGAGGTTTGGGGATTGTGTGACTACGGGGAGGAGGAGGAAGAAGATGAAGAGGCCGAGGAGGAGGAACCTACTTTCATTTACTTTACAAACATGCACAAATCTATAAACTTTACTTCCGCTCTTCCCTATTTCTTTACATTACATTACATTACTTTACTTTACTTACCTCTTAAAAAAAAAACTCTATAACAGAGTAGGGTTTCATAAATTGGATAACTCTCTTTCTTTATACAATTTATACCATTTCTTCAAACTTGAGAAACAATTAATTGAAGTAGGTCCAGTCATAACCCAGCACTCTAATCAAGCATTTACTCAATTTTCATGGCAAATTTAGAGTTTTGTGATACGCATAACCAGGTTGCATTCTTGGAGAAACCAGAAGGGAGTCAACGCTTCCACCAGATAATAGATTTTCTAAACAATACCCACATCAGGTACGCTCTTACAGTCGATCCTACTATCTATGTCTCTCAAATCAAACAGTTTTGGCGGTCTGTTACTACCAATACATTTGAGAATGGAGACAAAGAGTTAATTGCAACAGTTGATGGCAGAAAAATAACTATTACTGAGGCATCTGTTAGGAGGCATCTCCATTTAGCAGATGAAAATGGTATTAGTTCTTTGCCTAATACTGAAATTTTTCATAACCTTTCCAGAATGGGGTATGACACATCTTCTCAAATTCTGACTTTTCAAAAAGGATGTTTTGACCCCCAATGGAGATTCTTCATACATACCATCCTTCATTGTTTAAGTCCAAAGAAAACCGCATGGGAGCAATTCAGCAGCAATATTGCAACTGCTCTCATTTGTTTAGCAACAAACAGGACTTTTAACTTTTCAAAATTAATTTTTGATGGTATGGTGAAAAATGTGGATAACAAATACAAGTTTTTAATGTATCCAAGGTTTATACAAACGGTTTTGAATATACGGAAAAGTTTGCTTCTATCTCATAAAATTGTTTATCCAACTCCTCGCCTTACTCAAAAACTGTTCAGTAACATGAGCATGGCTTCTAGGGGGTTTAATGGGATAGTAGTTCCACTTTTTGAAACAATGTTGGTTCAAAATCAAAACATTCAGGGTGAAGGATCAACAAGCCCAGTTGAGTCCAATCACACACCCACAGGTTCATCTGGTTCTCAATCAGCCTCACAACCAAATATGGGGGAAATGCCCCACGATTCACCTCGATCGGGAGGTAACACACCTGGAAGTGATGAGGGCAGAGTGTCACTAATGGAATTGATGGATATTTGTACCAAATTGACTCAAAGGGTGACTGGGTTGGAGAAAGAACTCAAGGAGACAAAGCAAGAATTCAAGGAGACAGAGCAAGAACTCAAGGAGACAAAGCAAGCACTCAAGGAGACAAAGCAGTTGTATAGTACTGCTTACAAGAAGGTCATTGAAAAAGTGAAGAAATTGCAGTCTAAAGTCAAGTCACTTGAAGCAAAGAGAAAGGCAAATATTGTGGAGTCTACAAGCTCAGATGATGATGACATGGATGTTTCTTCCAAACGGGGAGGAAGACAGCTGATATTGATCAAGACCCCAATATTTCTTTGGTTGAACAGAATGTTGAGTTTCAGGGGAGGCAAGATATGGGTGAAGAAGATTTGGATGCTGAAAATATTGGTACTTCTCATCAACAAGATATGGATGTGTATGATAGAAGGCAAAGGGCAGATAAAGCAAAGGGCATTATGATTGAAGAAGAGCCACCAAAGAAGGACAAGAAGAGTGTTCTTGCTCAGATTAGTTTTGATGCAGAGGTACCTAATAAAGCACAGGAAGATGAAACATCAGAAATTGTTGATATTGCATATTTCCTTGATCAAACAAGACTTGCAAATCAAGCAACTGAAGCAATGTTTGATCACGCTCAAGAAGTTCAGTATATGATTGATGCTGATGAAGTTTTAAAGGAAAAGTTAGGTAAACTCAGAGGAGATGAAGTGTTGTCCATTGATGAGAAGTCAAGACAACTTGTTGAACTAATAAATTCCAGAAGAAAGTCTGCTGCAGAACAAAAAGCCAAAGAAAAGAGGAGTAAACCACCTAGTAAAGCTCAGCAAAGACACACCATGTGTGTTTACATGATGAACATGGCTGGATACAAAAGGAAGCAGTTCCAAGGTAGAAGTTTTGAGGAGATCAAGAGTGAGTTTGAAAGGGTTTACACAAGAGTGAACACATTTACTCCCATGGGAACAGAAAAACCATGTAGAACTACAAGAAGACATGGTATAATATTGGAGTCTGAATCTTCAAAGAAACAGAAGATTGGTGAAGAAGTACCTACAGCAGATGAAGAAGAAACAGCAGAGGAATTAACTGACGAAAGACTCAAGCAGCATATGATTGTTATAATCCCAGAAGCATTGGATGTTCATCATCCTATTCAAGCTAAACGTCCAATTATTGATTTGGAGATACACAAAGATACATTTGGGAAAGCTTGGAAGATAATCAGGCTAGGAGGACACTCAGAAATTTATAAGTATTTTGAAGATATGCTGAAGATTTTTTATAGAGAAGACTTGGACAATCTATGGAGTCTGGTTAAAGAAATGTTCAGATCTACATATCGTATACAAGACAAAGAGAAGGAGCTATGGGTGGAATTGAAGAGGTTGTATGAACCTGATCCAAAAGATAACTTATGGAATTTTCGAGCTCATGAGTTGAGTACAAAATGGAGACTGTATGATACATGTGGTGTTCACCATGTATCTACAAAGAATGGAGTGGATGTCTACATGCTGATAGAAAAAGATTATCCATTAAGGGCAGCTAGCTTATTTGTTATGTTAGATGCTAAGCTGACAGTTACTGATGAAGACTCAGTAATGGCAAGAGAGTTACTGAGAAAGATCTTCAGACAAGCAAAAAGGAAATAATGTTATTACTGCTTGTGTCTCTATTAGTGTTGCTAGGTTTAACGTTGTACTAACAGGTTTAACTTTGTATAGAAGATATTTGGATTTTGTAACAATTTTCTTTAATAAAGTAGATAGTCTATAAGAGGAATACAAAAGAAGGTATAATCGAAAAAGACCCAAGGGCGGAGATGGTTGAGTTGTTGGTGTTGTGAAGGGGAGGTCACAGGTTCGATACCTGTTGCTTCCTTTTTGGTATTTCCCTCCCCAAAAATTTAAAAAAGCCCCCATTTTTTTTCACCAAATTTCAAAATTAAAGCCCCCCATATTTTTAAAAAAACCCACCCATATATATATTTTAAAAACCCACCCATATATATTTTTTTCAGCAAATTTCAAAATTAAAGACCCCCATATTTTTTTCAGCAAATTTCAAATTTCGCACATTTCTCACCAATCACAGCCACCACTCACCATCCACCATTCACCAGTAACCAATCACAGCCACCACTCGCCGGTCCGGCCATCAACAACGGAGGGAGGTTCATTTAGATCTAAATTAGGTAATTTTTTTAATTAGGAAATCATTTTTTTTATGCAATAATGGTGAAATTATATTATTCTTGAAATTGTTTTTTACAATTATAAAGATAGCAAATTCTGCCCACTATCCATTGTAATTATACACAAATGATTTGATGCTTATATTGGTTTAATTTGTGACTTGTAGGATATATAGTTTTTTAAACTTGTATTTTGGGTTTAACATGAATGAAAAATAGCATCTTCAACTTGAAAAACCAACTGTTATTACATAACAAAATTCTGCATACATAGATGCATTGTTGATTGCATAGTTGATTACATACAAGGAGAAAACATAGTACTTATTACAGTAGCATCATAACATCAAGACTAGTAAAGCTCAGCTAATTGTCCTTTTCCCTTTACCCTTAGTGAGTTCAATTGGGCCTTTTCCCTTTCTCTTCTTTGCTTGGATTTCTTCCCTAGTTGCCTGATTTGGTAGGCATAGAACTTGTTCCCTTTTTCCTGGGATTGACAGAGTGTGAACTGGAGGGTTTTTGGACATTGTGGCTTTTTTTGAGACAGCTTCATCTTCAGATGTTGAATGATAGCTAGAAACCAAGCTATCATTAAAAAAGCTACTGTTAAAGGAGCTAAAATCGTCAGAGCTCGAGTCAACAACCTTTCCCTTAGGTGGTATTCTCTTATGAAACCTACCTGTAGGAGGGTAGGGGAAATTCCAATCAGGTTTAGGAGACATTAGTCCTGATGAATCAGAGGATATTTCAATAACATTTGGCTTGGAAGTCATTGTGGATGAGGTTTAGTGTTTGACAGGTTTTTGATGGTGTAATGTTGTGTGTAATGTTGTGTTTATGTAATGGCCATTTAAAGTAAAGAGGATCACATAGTTCAATGTATAAGTAAATGCCATTAAAGGATTGGTTGGTATGTGTAGGTAACTTCCTGCATTTAGGTGTAATAAACAAAGTTTGACTTTCTTAAGTATATGCATTTTTGGAACTAGGCAGTGCTAAACACTTGACATTGTAACTTTACAAATCAAAAGGCTGTTAGAAAATAATATTGACATTAACATAGCTGCATTAATATTTAACATCATACCATACATCTATCGTTACCATTCGATGACAGCACAAAACACAACAACATCAGAAAGACTACCAACAACATCAACCATGACACCACAAAACACAAAAGACATAAACATAGTCAACTAACATATCAACCACATCAGTAGTTCATTGATCCAAGCTTCGTGATAAAGTTGCCCAAATCACCTAGACGCTTATGCTTTTGGGCAATATCAACAAGCAACCTATCAGATGCCATCATGTCCTCCTCTTGCATCCTCCTTAAATCAGCAATGCTTTCAAGAGCAGAATCAAAACCATATAAAAGCTCTAACTCCTTGATCATCTTATCCCTATTGTTTATCAGCATTCTTTTCTCAGAAACCTTGTGCCTCAAATCATGAACTTCCTTGGAAGTAGCTTCAACCTGTCGCTCATAGTAAACTAGCATCATGTCTTTCACAAGCTTTGAGTTTGCAACTGTTGCCAATTCAGAACAAATCACTAGTTTAGTTTCCATATATGATTTTGATAACAAAAAATTTTGAGATTTTTTGTAATTTTTAAATTTTATTTTGGTTTGTTAAGAAGAGATGAAAATTATGAGAGGTATGTTGCTTTATATACAACAACAATCAAGAAACACCTAGAGGAAGGAAGATGTATCGAGCCTAGCAATGTGAATAGTGTGTAATGATGAAATAGCCTTCCCCATAATTACTTGCAAGTTGCAAGTTGCAAGTTGCAACAAAAACCATTAATACTATACTAACAGAGTAGTATTATTTTAATTTTCACTTTGCAACAAAAACCATTAATACTAGATTTTACTAATGTATGGTTGTAATATTTTCAAAATAAACATTTTATCCCACATTAGACTTAGGCCCAAACATATCAAACATTTACAATTTTATATTGGTTTAATTTGTGACGGGTACTAGCAGTACTAAATTTATACTAGCCGTACTAAATTTCACTAGCAAGCAGTACCTTTTGTACTAGTAGTGGTAAATACTTGGTTTACTTATGCACAAATGATTTGATGCTTATATTGGTTTAATTTGTGACTTGTAGGATACATACGTTACCATTTGACCTCAACAATAGCATGGACAAGTCTTGGATGAAAACTAGTAGGACCAAGAAACAATATATTGCTGGAGTACACGCGTTTATTAAGTATGCAGAACACAACTTGCAGAAGATGATGAACATCGACCCACGAGGTAATAAACAACAGCTTAAGATGCCATGTCCGTGTATCTCATGTTTAAACCGCATAGAGCATAAAGTGGAGGATGTGCAGTTCCATTTATTCTGCCACGGGATTAATCAAAGCTACACAAAATGGGATAAACATGGAGAAAATGATGAGCAAGCAACAACTGCCCAAATACCTGTTAATGCTACAACAGAGGAGTTTGTTGACGACACGGATTTCGACATGGATTTTGTTCCAGAAATTCCAAC
Organism: Artemisia tridentata subsp. tridentata; assembly: GCA_021014915.2. NCBI lineage: Eukaryota > Viridiplantae > Streptophyta > Magnoliopsida > Asterales > Asteraceae > Artemisia > Artemisia tridentata. The sequence continues at coordinate 426,052,365 of CP139507.1, read as the reverse complement.
AGATGGCCCAGCAACAGTGAACATGGTTAATGGTGCAAAAGAATGTTTTGATGAGGATAACCTTGCCAAGTTTCAACAACTATTATTAGACGCGGAGAAGCCACTTTACGAAGGATGTCCTGACTTCACAAAGTTGTCCGCAATAGTTAAACTACTCAACTTGAAGGGTAAGTATGGAGCTTCTGATAAGTTCTTTACTGAATTACTAGGATTGTTGAAAAAGATGCTACCTGCTGGTAACGAAATGGTTGAAAAAACTTATGAGGCAAAAAAACTAGTGAGAATGATGGGATCAGGATACAAAAAGATACATGTATGTAGCAACAACTGCATTCTTTACTGGAAGGTTAACAAGGAGTTGACTGTTTGTCCAACTTGTGGGACATCAAGATGGAAGGTGGATAGTAAGACACATAAAGTGTACGAAAACATTCCGGCAAAGGTAATGTGGTACTTTCCAATTATACCAAGACTGCAACGCCTCTTTAAGTTAGAAAGTATTTCAGAAGATCTAACATGGCACGCAACAAGGAGGATAACAGATGGTGTTTTACGTCACCCCGCAGATTCACAGGCATGGCGTACCATAGATGAAAAATTCCCCGAAATTGCTGAAGATCCGAGAAATCTACGGCTAGGAATATCGGCTGATGGGGTTGACGTCAACTCAGGAAATAGGCATCACAGTGTATGGCCAGTTTTATCTGTCATATACAACCTTCCTCCATGGTTGTGTATGAAAAGAAAGTTTATCATGCTTTCGGTATTGATATCGGGATACCCGGGAAATGATATCGATGTATTTTTAGAACCGTTGGTTGATGATCTGCAAACCTTATTCGAGGAAGGGGTTGATACATACGATGCTTCTAAAAAAGAAAACTTTAATCTGCGCGCCGTTGTGTTATGGACGATAAATGATTACCCTGCACTTGGTACATTATGTGGCTGCCCATACAGTGGATTCAAAGGTTGTGTAGTATGTGGGAAAGATACACACTGTGTTAGACTTTCCGCCTCATCCAAGCAAAGTTATGCTGGACACAGACGATATCTACCATACAACCATCCGTTCAGAACGCAAAGGAAGGCGTTTAATGGACAAGAAGAACCACGTCATGCTCCAAATCCATTGACCGGGGAACAAATATACAACGAGGTACAACATATTGAAAATAAGTGGGGAAAAGGAAAAACCTCGAAAAACCAAGATCAAGATACCAGAGGCAGAGGTGGGAAGATTAAAAAGCAGAAAAGGAAAACAACAGAAGAAGAGGGTAGTTCAAGCCAAGCAAATGAAGCATATTGGAAGAAATTCAACATTTGGTATCGAAAGCTAAGGTATTGGAGGCATCATTCTGTTCCGCATTGTATTGACTTCATGCATGTAGAAAAGAATGTTGGTGAGAGTCTACTCGGAACTTTGCTGAATGTTCCTGGAAAGACAAAAGATGGAATGAATGCTCGACTGGATCTGGAAGAGTTGGGGATAAAAGAAGAGTTGTTTGCTAGGCAAGAAGCAGACAAAACAACACTACCTCCAGCAGGTTACACATTAACGAATGCTGAAAAAGACATCTTTTGTGAAACGTTAAGCAACATCAGGGTACCACAAGGCTATTGTTCAAATTTCTCTAGTTTGGTCAGCCTAAATGATAGGAAGCTCATTGGCCTTAAATCGCATGACTATCACATGCTAATGCAAGAGTTTTTACCCATTGCTATACGTTCAGTCATGCACCCGCCCACACGATATGCTATAATCAGGTTTTGCTTTTTCTTTAAATCTATATGTAGGAAAGAAATCAGCTTGCAAGAACTAGATAAGATGCAAGAAGAACTTGTTGTTACACTGTGCCTACTCGAGAAGTTCTTTCCTCCGTCATTTTTTGATATTATGATACACTTGACTGTGCACCTAACTAGGGAGGTAAAATTATGTGGTCCCATATGCTTTCGGTGGATGTATCCCTTCGAAAGATGTATGAAGGTTATTAAAGGACATGTGCGAAACAGAAATAGACCAGAGGGATGCATTGCCGAGGAGACTATCGCGGAAGAAACAATAGAGTTTTTTAGCGAATATCATAAAACCATGAAAACTATTGGTATCCCAGCTGATAAACATGTAACCAATGAAGTTGAGGACGGAAAGCCATTGTCGGCCGGCAAACCAAGTGAAGTTTCCGTAGAATCCTTTCAGAAAGCACATTTGTATGTAATACAAAATACAGATGAAATTCAACCGTATATCGAGTAAGTATATATTACTAACACATGTCGATTTCGTTGCTTAAAATGTTCTATCAAATATAATAATCAAAGACATTTATTTGTTTCAGGCGACACAAGGAAGTTTTGAAAGGAAAAAACCCGGGTAAAAAACTTGCATTGCTGGAGAATGAGCACAGTAAATCTTTTGCTAAGTGGTTACTCGAAGAGGTAATTACTTGTATGTTGTTTATAATTGTTTGTTTGTTGCTATCATCATAATTGTCCCTCCTGTATATGACATTAGATAGAGGTCGACCAGCACACCATTTCATTATCCCAAACACTCCTATTCTTTAATTGTTTGTTTGTTGTTCCTGCAATTTAAAGGTAATATATATACTTGTAATGAAATTCAGGTTGAGAGAGAGTTAGCGATATCCAATGACAGTGTATCAGAAACTGTGAGGTGGATATCATTTGGACCACGCGCCAGCGTAGTGAAATACGAGGCGTATAACATCAATGGGTATACATTTCGTACGAAAAGTAATGATGGCATAGTTTACCAGAACAGTGGGGTTAGTGTTGAGTCAGTAGATGTGCACATATCCAAAAAAGAAGTTGCAACCATAAAAAAAACATCTTATTATGGGGTTTTACAAGAGATATGGGTACTAGATTACCGTTTCAGGCAAATTCCTCTTTTCAAATGTGATTGGGCTAATCGCAAAACTCATGGGGTCAAACATGATCCTCTTGGTTATACGTTGGTAGACCTGAATACTTTCGGCCACAAGGATGATCCGTTCATATTAGCGTCACAAGCAACACAAGTGTTTTATGTGAAAGACCAGGTACAGAAAAATTTGTCCATTGTCTTTAAAACACCTACCAAGAATTACAAAGATACATATGACGAAGTCGATGAGGAGTTTAGTACAGTCATTCACGAGCAAAATGAAAAAATATTGCCACGTGTATATAAAGAAGACTTGGGCAAGGAATCACAAAGTGACTACTATCGAACCGACATTGAAGGTATTGTTATACGAAAATCCAAGTGAAGCATGTCATGCTGCATTAAGAACTGCTAGTGTAATAGTTAACCCTGCTGGTTGAAGTTAAGACTGCTGCTCAAGGCTAAGTGCAAGGTTACTGCTGGTATTGTAAAGTTAGTAATGTTAGATGAATAGCTGTTTTAGTATTAAATAGTTGTTCCTGTAATTTAGCCTGTTGTAATGGATTTAGACTCAAAAAAGTCAAGCTTTTCAATGGCAATGAAAAATTTTGCGGTTTTCACTGTTATATGTCCACTTGCAGTCAAGCTTAATTTATTGTATTTGCAGTTTCCATTTATCATGTATATGCACTTGCAGGCACTTTAGTAACATGTTACTTCATTATAAAGTTGAAAATTGACTTTAGAAAGTCAAGTAATCTGGTTCCAGCTAGGGGCAAGTAACATACTTACATACTACTGCATTAAACTAGATAGACTATAAAATCCCAGCATTGTAATGGGGCAAATTAAATGAAGAGTCGTGACTAACAGTCTGAACTCAAAATATGACTCTATGATTTAGACACCTAAATAAATACTTCATGTGACCATATGTAACATCTTGAATTTAGTCACACAAACACTCAATGTGACTAATATCAAGGTTAATGATAACTGAGTTCACATTTTGCTATACATATTAGTCACATGAATATTTCACAGTGTGACTATTTTCAATGTATTGGTCACATATAATACCCTTATAATGTGGCCATAAACATAATTTAGATGCACATTTGTGGTATGGTGTTACTATTGTATAGCCTATAGTCACATGATTGTGCTACAATTAAATGTGACCATACACATTAGGAATTGGCAGGCAAACACACACTTAACTTTAGACACACATATTAACTTACGTGACTATTTGTATCGAATTTTGGTCACACTTAATCATGTATGCCTATGGTTTAGTGTGACCATATATGACATTTGGTCACACATCTCAAGTGTGTGACATATATTTGTCACTTTTAAATGCATATCGTGACTATGCTTCAAACTTACTTTTCAGTTGTCACACATTTCAAATTCATATGTGGCTAAATTTTCAACAAAAACTAGCAGTCACGCTTAAATAATGTGTGACAAACTTGAGCATATGATTTAGCCACATACACAATTACTTCGTGTGACCATATATGGATTTTGGTCACACTTTTCAATTGCGTGACATATATTTGTCACATATGTATATATATAGTGTGACTAATGTTTCAACCTTATTTGTATCCGTCACACGTCCCAAATTATAAGTGACTAAAAAATCAAAAAAAAATTTACCAGATACGTATAGTCACGAAAATATTCAAATGTGTGGCTATAGCCTCGGATGTAATTCCGAAATGGTCACACAAGTCGGATCAAGTGTGGCTGTTTATTTTATTCTGGTACATTTAGTCACATAAAAAGGCGACTGTGTGGCTGTTCGAAAAACAGCATGTGTGACTAAATCCCATTTTTGTACTAGTGTTGATATGTGCTATTCATTAATCTGTAAACCGATATGTATATTGTTACATGAAATCGTATGGAATAACATACTTAAAACTTGTGTGAATCGACCATGTTTGCTGTTTTGTTTCGACCCGACATGTACGAACCCTAGTATGGTCTTACAACACTAATTAGACCCTTTAATGCACATTTAATAAGCCTTAAAAATCTGAAAATCCTAATACGTATCATAACGAGAAATTTGGGCTTGTTTGTGATTTTATGTGAATTGATTTGTGTCGTTATAATTGGGGGGTGTGTGTGTATGATGTGTGTCGAACTAAAGGGCTGTAAACATGTGTGATTATTGGCTAATTTAAACCTATGAAACACGCGTGTACAATCAGATCTAAAATGGATTAGACATAGGACTTGTTTTTGCCTTGTTAAACCTATAAGGGGTCTCGTTAATTTGTTGTCATGTGTACACTTGTGCGCGTGTTAAACGGATGGTTTTATAATGTCTTAAAACTTGTTAGAACCTGAATTGAATAAGGTCTAACGGTCGCGGTATCGGTTTGGTTAAGCTTAGGGTTGTTTCTGTCCCAACTGCACGCTGATCAGAAATTTAGGTCGGGTTTATAGGGTCATAAATTGATGATGACAACGTGTTTTTGCATGATTTTTTAGCCTAAAACTAAGTTCAGGTTGTGTGCTATCTTCATATAAAATTTCATAATTTTTGTAGGTCGGATAGATGACTTTTTGATTTTAGAACATTAGATGTCAATCCTGAGTTTAGGAGTCTAGAAATTCAGCTGGTGTTTTTGAATTTTAGTTTCCAAACAATGGGAACTTAGGAGGTCTCCTTTTGCAGGTAGATTACTTAGGATATAAGGGACTTACTGGAATTTTTATAGATTTTTCTGAAGGATTCTTATGGGGTAAACAAATGCAAACTTTTTGGGTGTATGTGTAGTTATCTTTCTGGGCAGGTCTGGGAAAAACGATTTTTGAAAGGGTACTATCAATTGGAAATAAAATCTAAGAAAATTACAGTAAGTGCCCAACATGTATAGGTATCTGTGAAAAAAAATCTTAGCTTTCCTGTAGGCACTTAAGTATGGGTTAAAATTCATAAATATCAGAACCAGAATGGGATAAAAATCTGATCTAACTTTCAAGTAAGGATTTAGTGTAACCTAACTCCATATAATGTGTTTTGACCTAAATGACATTTGTAACGTTAATATTGATACTCTTAAACATATTCTAACCTAATCTCCGCAATGAAACCCTAATCACAAATAATGAATGGTAATAAGTAATTAAGAATCCGTTACGACATTGAATAAGCTAATAAGTATATTATGAACCCTATATCCGTGTAGATTCGTAGAAGAAGGTGTGAAATTGTTTCCTTGTGCTCATTTTCCCGTTGCTTTCATTTCCATTTGCTAAGGAAGATCATTCGAAGGAGATGTAGTTGTGTTTCTGAGTGTTCTTTCATTTGCATTGATTTCTAAGATTAATGCTTGGACTTGTCACCTTGTCTCGTCCGCTTCAAGGTGAGTTTTCGTGGCCCCTTTTCATATATTTTATTGGGAGAAAATGATGCTCAAAGTTATTTCAAGTTTTTATGTCGTGCTTAAATGTTTGCTTTTTTACTTTTGGACAATGTTGTGTGTATATAATTGCGTTAGGTGCACTAGTGGTATTTTTGTGTGGTCTCATATCTTGGGTGTAATCCACTTGACATGGGAACACTCATGTCATAGCTCCAGCTGGTAGGCATGCATGTAGTACATATGTATTTCGGAGATGAGGATTCTTAGATGAAGAGTGTGGTGGTTTATATGGGTGGCTACCTGATTAGCCCGATGGGTGGTTACCTGATTAGCCCGATGGGTGGCTACCTGATTAGCCCGATGATTATGATATAATTGCTTTCCCAACGTTTTATTATTATTATTTGCACACTTGTCCTATTTATATATCATGCACGGTTAACCTGGTTTTATTTACTTTAAACCTACGAACTCACCAACTTTATGTTGACATTTTAGAGTATCATTTTCAGGTGTTCGATGGTTGTATTTTTGAAGGAACATGCATATTGAAGTCATACATTGTTCTCATATTAAAGACCGCGTGATTTGGCCAAGACCTTTTTCTAAAGACTTAAATTTGATAAGATTAAGACTTGTGTTTCCATTATCCAGTTTTGTATTAAAAATCTTATTGTAACATTGTAACTTATTTCCTAAATCAATTATGGCGTTGTTCTACTATCTTATGCGATGTTACCTTTTCGTTGCACCTCGTGTTTCCGCTCTTAGCGGGGTGTGACAGAATGGTATTAGAGACTAAGGTTATAGAGAATGCCGGTTTCCTAAAATAAAAACCTCAACTATAACCAAACTAAAGCTTTTTGTAAAACCCCAAACATGGTACAAGTTGGCTAGCCCGAGCATTTCATCATTATTTATAAATTATGCATAGCCTGATCAACTATGCCTAATTTAGGGGGAATCATGGAATGATGGGGGTAGTTACCTTGAATCATGTTTGGTTGGACACAAACCCTAGGTCACATGAAATTGCATCAGTCGTATGCATGTGTCTTTGCATTATATGATTTATGTGTTAGTTTTTGTGCTGATATACATGCTATTATATACGTTTGTTACATTAAGACGACTACTAGAGTTTATGGATGCTTTGTTTATGTCATGCTTTGTCTGGTTTATTACACTTTGCTTATTAGTATGCCTATATATCAGTCATGCTAGTTGATCACTATTTTGGATGCATCCCAACAATGCGTTGTTGGAAGATCATTATTGGATACGTTATTTTGGTTCATGCTAATGGTATGAGCTCCAAATTAAGGTTAAGCCCCAGTTGGTAGTTGACTTGTTGGAAGGTCAAATTGGTTATACTTTTTAAAATGCTATATTGAACATGCTATTTCGGCTATTCTAAATACTAATTTGGATACATGATCATGTAATTATTTTCCTATACCATTAGGTCATAGAATTATATGTGCATCTATTAATGTAATTGATTATGTTGCCCCTATTTGTTCTCATTCATATGAGAATTTAACTTTTATAAGGGATTGTTTCGGGTGGATTATTTTATGAGGTGATAGGAAGATTGATTCTTGCATGGCTTAGAGTGAGATCTTAAGCATTAACTGTAAGGATTTCTAATATTTCTATTTGAGGCATTCACAATTTGATTCCGGATTATGTTGCATTGCTTGGGATATTTTGCCCAGTTTGGGAGACTATTTGGGTTTATTATATGACTATGTAGATGTGGAATCGAATAACCGTGATACAAGTTCCCTACTTGCATTAGGTGTCTTCATGACATTAGTATGCAAGCCTAAGTGCACCGCATTCTTAGCCAGTGATTCAAATTACATCATCAGTTAACCTTGGAACAACCACTAGCCAACGTAATAGCAATTAGTGGATTTGTCACATGGTTAGGGCCTTGGAAACTACAAGTAGGATAGTTGGACTCATAAGAAAGCGTATACTTTCTGTTGGAATATTAGTGTTGACCGTGATGACAGTGTTTGCTTAGTTGTTAGTGTTTCGGAGATGGTGCTAAATTAGATGAGTCAAAATCTGTTGGTCAAAATTTGTACAAGTGAAACATTTCCTTGGAAACCTTATAAAGAATAATGAATCTGTTTTTACTTAATGTTTAAATTGTTTTGTTTTATTAAATTATAAATCTTTGAAGTAACCCTGTTCACATGGTTATACTCGTAATAACAACATCATATATATTAATAAATACCTCTTTTGGGGAAAGTTTTTTTGCCCGAAAGAATGTTTGAAGTCAATTGTAAAACCACGCCTCCAAGAAGGACACACGAAAGCAACCACTATGCTTCACAAGAATTGAGATAATTGTGTAGATAGAATCAGGAATGTTAAGCAGACCTTAGATGGAAGTACTAAGCCATTAAGGCCCTAAGATGTATCAGAATACCATTACTCATTGAAAACTATCTTGGATTTTGTAAGGGAATTGAACGCCTCAGTCTGAGACTGTCGATAGTAGTATATCTGGCCTTGACACTATCCCTACGGTATACAACCTCCCTCACTCATTCCATATGATAGGATTCTTGTGGTGTTAGATGATGCGTTAATTTTAGATATACGAAATACAATGACCCACCTAACATTGTGACCCTTTCTGAGTTCTAGATAACTTAGTCGTTGTGACAGAATCGCTGTGACATGATTTCTATTTGACATTGAGGTTGTAACTTACTGTAAGACCTTGGATGCTCAGTTGTTACTTATAATTTGGTCCTACGTCGCTCGACATAGTATTTGATTGATTTATTCATTTTCAGACCACTAATACAACATTCTCAAATCATTATACATAATAGTACTGCCTAGATGAACTGAATACTTGAACTCATGAACTGCACTTAATAATAATCTCTGAGCATAACCAAACATCAACACTCAAATTCTGTCCTTGAACATTTTGATTCATTGATCATCAACATCCACCAGTTATACCTGCCCGGCTGCACGTTCCCTCTTGATGTTTTCCCTGAATTTCTTTCATATCGAATATGAGTCTCGTAGTGATGTCTATTCTTATTGCATGAACTCTAATTAGTTCCACTTATTCTTTTCGGCTTATAATGACGGAAATTACCTTTACTGTTTTCGGTTGATTGAGGGTATCATCCTCGTAACTCCTTACAAACCCCGTCCACTTTATACATCTCAGTGTGAGATCCTTCCTCTGAATCGCGTACATAAGATTCTTGTGGTTGTGTACAAGACCCTACGCATAAAACAAGGACTGCAATGATGCAAAACCAATAAACTTACTCTCGTCACACCAATATACAACTAAGACCCTCTTGATGTGTCACGCTATATGACAAAACCCTTGAGCCTTCAGGGTCTACTTTAACTCCATCAACATTTACAATACGGTTTAAGGAAACACACTAGGGATATATGGACCCTTTGTCAAACAAACTCATGCGATTACTTATCAGTTCTTGCATCTACGAGGAATCTATTCAAAAAAAAATTTGGGCACTGCAAATTCTTGCAAACTAATCTGGATTTGGACAAAGACTGGAGATAAAGGGATTGATATTTGCTTCCTTGATAGATACTTAATAACTTGGTAAAAATTTCTTACATACATCATAATGGGATTATTTCGTAACTTCAAATTGTGAAAAATTTCCTCAATCTTATCTGTGTAATCTGGTGGACAAAATTTCTTTCTCATCGCTTTTGCTCATATACGACACACCTACTTTGAGTACCTCAGCTCTTCTTCAGTAATCTCACTAATTAAAGCTGTTAATACCTACTTGTTGTTTTGTTTTGGGGCAACCCACCAAAATTATGCTTACACCTTTAAATCTAATCACTCGATAGTTGCAATTAAATCTCATATTCCATTAATAGTATTTACTTTGGTGTATAAGTTTTGACACATATTGGTGTGCAAATTCGATTTTCTAGTCCCTTTATTTTAACCTTGGCCTTCGTTGGGTTCTCCATTCAAGCATCGAATTAGTTGCATCAAGGGCAACTGGTGTAGCTCACTCAATTATAATTAATTAGGTCGTTGGATCTTGGTAACCAGCTTCATTAGCGAACTCTTCATCCCGACTCACTTGCAAGAACATCTTTTCCTTGTTAGAACATTCTCGATTTTTGTGGTTATCGTGGATTGAGCCTTAAGAAACGCATACCAATGATTAACTAATTATCAGTCCATAAGATTTTATGTCTAATAGCTGACTTCAATATGGGAAACCAACCAAAATGCTCATTTGGGGAGTCAAATAAACTATACGCACTAAGATTTTGATTATAGAAGATTGTTGAAGTTCGAACAGTGGACATGAGTATACCTGAGAACGCACTAATTATATGAAGAAAAAAAAAACCAAATACCCCACACATATTCGATGACAAAATTTAAATGGTAGAATCGATTGAATTTCGGGAGGAAATATTCTTTAACGGGATGATACTGTGAGAACCCTCACCAAATCAGGTTGGTCAACGATGACCTTTTACACGACATTTGACTTCTAATTGGAAATTATAACACTCTAAAAATTTGGTGAACATTTTATTTATTTATTTTGAATTTTAACCTAAGTGATGTAAAAAAAAAAGAAAAAAAAATGTTCACCAAATTTTTAGAGTGTTTTGACCTAAATGAAATTTGTAACGTTAATATGGATACTCTTAAACATATTTTAACCTAATCTACGCAATGAAACCCTAATCACAAATAATGAATGGTAATAAGTAATTAAGAATCCGTTATGACATTGAATGAGCTAATAAGTATATTATGAACCCTATATCCGTGTAGATTCGTAGAAGAAGGCGTGACGTTGTTTCCTTGTGTTCATTTTCCCGTTGCTTTCATTTCCATTTGCTAAGGTAGATCATTCGAAGGAGATGTAGTTGTGTTTCCGAGTGTTCTTTCATTTGCATTGATTTCTAAGATTAATGCTTGGACTTGTCACCTTGTCTCGTCCGCTTCAAGGTGAGTTTTCGTGGCCCCTTTTTATATATTTCTTGGGGGGAAATGATGCTCAAAGTTATTTCAAGTTTTTATACCGTGCTTAAATGTTTGTTTTTTTACTTTTGGACAATGTTGTGTGTATATAATTGCGTTAGGTGCACTAGTGGTATTTTTGTGTGGTCTCATATCTTGGGTGTAATCCACTTGACATGGGAATACTCATGTTATAGCTCCAGCTGGTAGGCATGCATGTAGTACATATGTATTTCGGAGATGAAGATTCGTAGATGAAGAGTGTGGTGGTTTATATGGGTGGCTACCTGATTAGCCCGATGGGTGGTTACCTGATTAGCCCGATGGGTGGCTACCTGATTAGCCCGATGATTATGATATAACTGCTTGCCTTACGTTTTATTATTATTATTTGCACACTTGTCCTATTTATATATCATGCACGGTAAATCTGGTTTTATTTACTTTAAACCTACGAACTCACCAACTTTATGTTGACATTTTAAATTATCATTTTCAGGTGATCGATGGTTGTATTTTTGAAGGAACATGCATATTGAAGTCATACATTGTTCTCATATTAAAGACCGCGTGATTTGACCAAGACCTTTTTCTAAAGACTTAAATTTGATAAGATTAAGACTTGTGTTTTCATTATCCAGTTTTGTATTAAAAATCTTATTGTAACATTGTAACTTATTTCCTAAATCAATTATGGCGTTGTTCTACTATCTTATGCGATGTTACCTTTTCGTTGCACCTCGTGTTTCCGCTCTTAGCGGGGTGTGTCAACTACATACACAAACTAGAACACCAAAACTATCCAACTGCTACATTAGATCAGCATCATCATCACTCTCCTATTGATCACGCAAAATACTCTTCCTATCTTCCTTCGTGAAGAGGTCAAAGTCCGCATTCTTACCCGACGATATACCGGTCTTCCTGGGAGGCGCCCCCACCTTTTTCCTTGTATCATCAATTAAATTTTCAACTTCATCACTGTCACTTCCAGTATCCACTTTTAAACTTCCTATGTCACCCCTAGAGTCCCAAGACAAGTTTTTTTTTTTTCATTTTTTTGCACAACCAAGATATCGACTTCAACCACGTCATCTTGGTCCTTTAAAACATCAAAGGGGTTTTTAGAAGATATATTATTAGTAGCTTGAACATTCAAACCAACATTACTCGTGGTAGCCTGTTTACCATTTGATGTAGATGCCTGATTTGCATCCTTAGACTGAAATGAAGCCTCATTAGTGTCCATAGGAGTCGAAGTATTAGACTGAGATGAATACTTTCTGTTTTTTTAATATACAAATATCCAAGGCTATCAAGATCGCAATCCCACGTGATATCGTTTTTGTCTTTGGTAGATCGAGATCCTACGATCCTACCAATTTGTCATATTTTGTAAACAAAGGATAAACGAGTCAAACTGTTTTATATTTCTACTCAACATCAAAGAAAAATCGAACTATTAAACACTTTTAAACTTTTAGTTTTACACTTTTATTCTATAAAGTAACTATCAAGGGATTCAATGCTCTTTTAATTGTAACAATAAAAAGGTTTACATTAAAGATTTAAAGTATTAAGAAAAAAATCAATTACATGTAAGAAAATCTTTGTTTTAGATGATTAAATCATGAGTAGAAGACCAGTAGTTTGTTAATTGGAATTTTGATTTGGGGAAAAGTAGAAAACTAGGTATAAACTATAATCTATCTAGAAAATGAAACATTAGTAGGTTACTTATTAGACATTAGTAAAACTCGTTTGTTTTTTGGTCTAAGCAAGTGAAATGGACTTAAAAGATAGAAAAAGTGAAAACATAAAATAGACATAGTTGAACTCGGATCGAGTGACGATCTTACGAGTTTACATGCGATTCCACGATCTTACATACGATACTACACGATCTTAGCTAGTAAACAAGTAAGATCGTACGATCTTACGAGTTTACTCGCGATCTTGACAGCCTTGCAAATATCTTACTAAATTTTCTTTAAATATTTGTTTATAGTAATGAATTTTTATTTTTTTTAATTTGAGCTACTGAACTTATGAAACATAACATTGTAGGGTATTTGAACTAATAAAAATATGAACAATAATCTAAATTATAAGTTCAGTAACCCAAGTGAACTATATAAAAGTTCTTTACTTTAAACGTATTTTTTTGAAAAACTCAGTAACATATTTGTTTATCATCTCTTTTATTGTTAAATATAAATCAAAGTTCTTTTTATTATGAATAGCCTTAAAGTAAGACCGGAAGTAGTGGAGGACTCACCTCACTCGTGAGGTAGCAGCTCACGCGCGAAATCCAATACATAAACAAACACTCACGCGTGAACATGGGAAAAAAAGGGACGAAATGTGAGCCAGTCACCTCTAGGCATTCGTGCAAAGTGGATATATTTTATTATTAAATATTTAGTTTGTGAGTATGTGTGAGGTATTTTGTGAGATATGTTTGTTAAAGTGAGTATTTTAATAAGAAATGAGGAGTGGTGTGACCATTACGGGTGAAAGATGAAGGGGTGTAAATAAAGAGAAAAAACTGAAGTGACATTGATATGGAAGGTGAAAGGTGACCGTTACTTTCAGCCTAATAAAATATTGGGGCGTGCTAGTTAAACCGCTTGTAATCGTCACCTATATCAAACATCGTGACCTTAGCATTAATTTTTTTCACCGATTAATTAACTTGGGTTGGGCTTAAGCCTTTTTGTAGGCATAAAGCGAAATTTAAAAATAAACATTTTTTGTAAAAAAAAGAAAAAAGAAAAAAAATGGTTTTGAAATCGAATACGCATACCATTATCATTAAATTTATATTGGCATCAAATAGACAGCTAAATGACTAAGGGGCTGTTTTTTTTTTTCCTGTTTCTAGTTAGGTCCTTGTGGATATATGTGTACTGTTTCTAGTTATGGTCCTGTTGGATATATGTTGTTTCTTTTTTTATGCTTAAATTGACCATCTATAATACGAGTTTTTTTCCCGAACTAGTGTAGGTGAAAAAATTAATAAAAATTCGAAAAATTATGAAAATTCGAAAAATTTTATAAAAATTTTAAAAAAAATTCAAAAATTTTAAAAATTCAAAAAATTTTTAAAAATTCAAAAAATTCGAAAATTTTATAAAAAATTATAAAAATTCGAAAAACTTTTAAAATTTTAAAAAAATTCTAAAAATTTATAAAAATTTATAATTTTTTTAAAATTCAAAAAATTGTAAAAATTTTAATTTTTTAAAAATTCAAAAAATTATAAAAATTCAAAAATTCGAAAATTTAATAAAAAATTAAAAAATTTTTAAAAAATTCAAAAATTTATAAAAATTTTAATTTTTTAAAAATTCAAAAAATTGTAAAAATTTATAATTTTTTAAAAATTCAAAAAAAATTATAAAAATTCGAAAAAAAATTTAATAAATTCAAATTTTTTATAAGTTTTTTTGAATTTTTATAAATTTTTATAAATTTCGAATTTTGAATTTTATAAATTTTTTGAATTTTTATAAATTTTTTTAAAATTTTCAAATTTTTTGATTTTTTATCAATTTTTCGAATTTTTATAAATTTTTTTAGAATTTTTATAAATTTCTTTGAATTTTTATAAATTTTTTATAAAATTTTCGAAATTTTTGATTTTTTTATCAATTTTTTCCAATTTTTATAATTTTTTTGAATTTTTAAAATTTTTTGAATTTTATATAAATTTTTTCAATTTTATAATTTTTTGTATTTTTAAATTTTTTTGAATTTTGTAAAATTTTTATAAATTTTTTCGAATTTTTATAAATTTTCGAATTTTTAAATTTTTTTGAATTTTTATAAATTTTTTCGAAGTTTTCTAAATTTTTCGAATTTATTTTTTCCACCTACACTAGTTCGGAAAAAAATCGTATTAAACGTCCTGAATAGAAACAGTATCAATTTTTGCCCCCTTTCCACATTAAGGATTCTCTTTTGCAATAAGTAAAAAGAAACACCAAAGTTTCCTGTTTCCAGTCAGTTTTATTACCAAACAGGACATTAAGTTGAAAGTAAACGGCCCCTATATAATATTAAACATTCGTTGTATCACACAATACATTTACCATTAAAGTCAAAGTTACCTATCAACTATCGACGTCGAGTGCGTCCTCCATTCATCTTGTGACTAGTATGGCATGATTCTAAGGCCTTGGACAATACTATACCAGGCAAAAGTTTTTATAGATCCAACTTTTACCATAGAACCCATCAAACAATCTTAGCCACTCATTTTTCTTATCAAATTAAAAAAATTAATTTTCACCCTTTTTTTTAAACTTAAATATCTCGCAAACCGTAAATCGTCAAGCTACAAAAAAAATACCATCGCGACGAGAATTAAATTATCTTTCTATAGACATGCATTGTTATATATTTTTGACGAACTTTTTTTTCGATGAATTTTTTTTTTTTTTCCAAAATTTTCGTCCAGAAAAATCATATATGATTCGTAAGAATCATATATGATTCGATTTTAACAAATCATATATGATTCCGTACGAATCATATATGATTTTTACGAATCATATATGATTCGTGTAAGAATCATATATGATTCGTAAAAATCGAATCATATATGATTCTTACGAATCATATATGATTCGTAAAAATCGAATCATATATGATTCTTTCTGGGTGGAAATTAAAAAAAAAAGTTCGTCGAAAAAAAAAAAGTCGTCGAAAGTATATAACAATGCATATCTATAGAAAGATCATTTAATTCTCGTCGCGATGGTATCTTTTTTGTAGCTTGAAGATTTACCGTTTGCAAGATATGTTGTTTTAAAAAAAAGATGGAAAATAAAAATGGGTGGCTATAATTGGCGCATTGGTTCTATGACAAATATGAGATCTATATTGATCTTATCTCATTATGTGTCACATTTTGAAAGTTCATTGGATTTTTGTGTTTGAAGAGTTATATGTCGAACTAATTTTTTTTACTTGTGTAATAATGTGATTTTGGTACTTGCAATAATCAATAAAATAGATTAGAAGAAACAAAAATTAAACACGTATAATGTCAGAAAGATTTTATCCTCCCCGAAGGCTATTTTCAAGTGGATAAAAATATATATATATACATAGAAGTCATTAAAATTTTCAAATAAACACGCGTATGGTAATGAACTTCATTTGTTCTCTTGAGTTACTAAACTTATAAAACATGACATTTAGGTATGTACTTATAAAAATGTACATACATATAAATGAGCTTGTAAAACACGATATTTATTTTACTTAACTTATCCAAAAACATGCATTTAAATAACTCATATTAATACTGGAATTAAAGAATAGTAATCTAATGTCATCAATTCTTATAAGTCAAATGAATAAAATGAAACTTTGTTACTTTAAGCGCATTTTTTTTTTATAAAATCGTACGTTAGTCTAAATATTGCAATATTTGACTCATTTTGTTCGTAATTTGAAGACGTTTTCATCAATATAATTTTTTTGTAAAATAATCATTCTGTATGTGTTAGATATTTGATAAATAAAGTTTGTTATATAAAAAAATGTCAATAACTAAAAGAATCGGGTAATTTTTTTTAACTTGTCACATAGTTCATGGGGACATTCTTCTTTTTGTTGCTTAATATTATCTTTTCGATTCAGTGGATTAATAGAACTCCCCCTATAAAACCCGAAGTTTGCTTTTATGATAATCTAAAAGTAATGCTAAAAAATGGAACCAACACGCTTGAGGTTTGTTCGTGTTTGATTGTTCGATAGATTTAGGTTTAACCGAACAAACGAACTTGTATGAACATTTAAAGAAATACGTACGGATGTTCATGTTTGTTCGTTGAAAATTAGCTTGTTCTTATCTGTTCATTAAAACAATAGTTATAACTTATAAGCGATTCTTGAAAGTTGAAACATTTAATTTGTTTACAATATTGGTTAAAAGTTATTAGACTTTGTAGCATTGATCAAGCTTAATCCATCATTTGTAACTAGCAGGGTACCCGCGTGATGCGGCGGCGGGTACCCTGTAACTATATTTTCTGGCAATGTGATGTTATGCGACCATATTTTTTTTAACAATTAATTTACAAATAACAATAAATTTAGTTAAGACAATAGTATAATTACAACCTAGTGAGACCCAAATCTACTACCCGTACCATAACATTTTCACCAGCACTATTCCAACCCATAACTTGAACTGAATCGCGGGAACGCTATTCCTTTTAAGGGGTACGTGCTGTAACACCCTGTAAATTTCCTAAACTTATTTTCTATCCAAAATATTTATTTTTGATCTCTCATGACTTTTAAACTTCTTTGAACTTGTTTGAGCTTGAAAACCGGTAAATATCTTAATAAACGTGAGCGTTATTCCTTTATCGACCCGGCACAACCTAGAAAGCACGAAACGAATCGAATTTTCCAAATAAATTAACTTCGAGAAAGTTATGCGTATTTATACCCGTTTTTATTGGAAAAATTATTTCGAGAACAATGGTGCAAGTTTCGTAATTTTTCGAGTCCGTTTGGTACGTCAAATGGGTCCCACGATTAATATTTCAAAAGTTTCACTAAGTTAACCCTTTAACCCCTCCGCCCCTATTTTTCGTTCTCACCCTTCTAGTTTTGTTTGTCCGTTTTTGACCACTCTCATTTTAATAAAACTCAAATTTTCTCTCTCTCTCTCTACCTCACAATTATTAACACAAACACACACGCTTCTCCTCTCTCTCTCTAACCCTCGCCGGACAACCCCTCACCTCCGGTAACCGCCGGCCGGCCTCCACCTTCCATCGCCGGAAAAATTTTCAGGCGAAAACCATAACTCCCCAAATCGACAAATCGGCCCATTTCATCCATTTCTGGAGCAGTTGATCCCCTTTGGAGCTCGTTTGATACCGAAACACCACCTC
Source organism: Artemisia tridentata subsp. tridentata (assembly GCA_021014915.2). Taxonomy (NCBI): domain Eukaryota; kingdom Viridiplantae; phylum Streptophyta; class Magnoliopsida; order Asterales; family Asteraceae; genus Artemisia; species Artemisia tridentata. The sequence continues at coordinate 426,034,137 of CP139507.1, read as the reverse complement.
ACCGCCACTGCCACACCACCACCGTCGCTCCACCACTTTCCCCCTCATCGGTAACACCTTATGCGCCCTCTCCTTCCTTCATTTATTTTTATTCGAAACCCTAAATTTTTTTAAAACTTTTATAACACCGATTTTTACTTTAAATCTTTTATAAAACCTTTTATTTATGTTAAAAATCGTGTGAATCTATTATTTTGACCACGACTCGGTATGACTCGGTCCAACTCGGTGACTCACCGAGTCAACTCGCGTTGACTCGAGCGAGTTAGTATTTATTTTGTTTTCTTTTAATTTCTAACATTCTATTTGTGTTTGTAGTTTGAATGTTGGATTTAGTTTCGATTTGAGATCAAAAGCTGAAACTTTTATGGATATGTTTTGGGCTGATACGTATTGAGGCAACCATCAAATTTTGTGGATATGTATTTGTACATTGTGCTTTACATTTTGTATTAATTGATGATGAGGTGTATTGATTAATAGCATTAATGTTGTAAGTCTGATAATTACAGCATGCTTATGTTGTTGTACACTATGATTATTTTGTTGTAACTTTGAAAATTATGTGCATTAATATGGATGTGTTTTAATGGAGGGTTGCAGCTATTGTACATTGTGCTTAAATGGTTGTAATTTTTGGTGAAGGGGTGTTTTTAATAGTATTAATGTTGTTTGATAGAATTTTGGTCTTAAAATAACACCACGCTTTATTTTGTTGTATAATATGCTTACTTTGTTGTAATTCTGAAAATTGGGTGCATTAAAGTGTTGTAAACCATGCATTATTTCTTGTAAGTTTGAAAATTTTGAAGAGGGAGTGCTTCCTCCATTATATGTAGTATAAATAATAAAAATGGACATAGCTCGTGTGTTTTTAAACTTAAATAATGAATCAGTCTTATACACTTAGTTACAGTTTGATAATAACTTAAAGAGTCTTAATTTTTAAATAGGTAAATTTATTAAGTTATTAATTGAGTTTTTTTTAGTGCTTAATTTAAATTAATGACCTTCTAGAAAAAGTCATGGGAGTGAGGGTCTCTATATTAAGTCATAACTTTTATACTACTTTTACATATTTACCCTCTCACTTTTTAACCTCTACTTTAACACTTATTTTAAATAAAATGGTATAACAATAATTTTTCTAATTCAGACACTTTATTCAGCACACAAAACAAACAATAATTTATTCATCTACAAACAGACAACATATATCCAGACAGACACTTTAATTTTACAGGACTTAATAAAAAAACTAAACAAACAGGCCCTTAAACAATAAACAAAAGTTAAGCAATCATCCCTATTATTTTAGCAGTTTTAGTAATCGAGGGGTTATAATATATTAAGATCTGAAGATGGTGTCCTAGTAAATACATGACCGAGTATATATATATACATAAAGGGCGCTAGAAATCGGAGGCCTTAAATATTTGGGAGCATGAAGCGGTAACTTTACACTTGAGTCACCACTCCAATTACCATAAAAACACACAAAAATATCATACTTGAATACAAACATACCTCTCACACATACATCACTACCACGTTTGATGGTTTCCACCACTGAACCATCTCCAAAACACGAGTGATGGTGGTGCCACCTCGATCACAAGTCTTGCTAATGGCTGCCATCACGTCGAGTCTTATATCATGAACATACAAATGTTACCTCTATATATGCTTAATTGCGTTCTATACAGCGAGTATGTTACTTGTATATCCCAAGGGAAAAAAATCACTTTCAATGTTACATTTTTCTAAAACTAGTCATCAACGTGTTACAAAGTTTTGTTTTTGCCAAAGTTTTTAAGATCGGGATCTTACCTAGGATCGTTTTCGTCTTTGCAAGATCGTGATCGTAAGATCGGATTAGGATCCTAAGATCCTATTATAATGTCATTTTCTATTAATCTTTGTAATATTATTCAAATATACAAATTATTACATATCATAAACACGAAATTATATGAATGTTTCATGAAAACGTTGTTATAAATTATGAATATGGAATGTTTAAGAAGAATTACATGTTGTTTTTTAAATTATATAAAAACATAAACCATAAATTTGTAGTTTTTTAGTTTGCTGTTCGAGAAAAGTAAGATCTGATCAGAGTAGATCTTAAGATCCTATGGTCAAGATCGGGATCCTATAAGATCTTAAGTTTGTTAAGATCCTACGTAGGATCCTGATCGTTTTTGCTTTGTAAAATCGTAAAATCGTAAGATCATAACATCAGGATCGGGATATTAACAACTATAGTTTTTGCTCTTATTAAGAACTTACTTTGAGTGTTTTATCAAGCAAGGTACATTATATTAACAAAAAACTTTTCACTATCTTATCTTATCTATTGTTGCATACTTGAATATTAGAACAAACTTAAACACAATAAACAATTAAATATATCAATTTTCTTAAAATATCATCAAAACCAAGATATTTTCAAAAAATATAAATAGCAAAGTGAGAATCTTGAATAAAGATTAGATCAACAAATGAAAAAATAATAGGCTGTCATCATATAATAATCGTAAGAGTTATTTACACAATTCGTCCTTGTGGTTTATATCAAATTCTTATCACTAGGGCTGAGCAAATTCACCCGAACCAACTAACCGACCGAAACCGTACCGAAACGAACCGACCTTTTTCGGTTCGGTTTCGGTTTTGTATATTTATTTCGGTTTTTGTCAGTTTCGGTTCGATTCGGGTTTTGTCGGTTTTTTTCGGTTCGAAACCCGAAAACCGACCCGAACCGAGTTATTCGGTTCGGAACTCGGTTCGGTTTCAGTTTTAATATCTATTTCTCGGTTCGGTTCTCGGTTTGAGTTTTTTCATTTTACGGTTTTCAAGTCGGGTCGGTTTTTGTCGGTTCAGGTCGGGTTTGACCCGATGCTCACCCCTACTTATCACAGTCTTTGATTTTTTTCTTTTACATGAATGATACTTATAATGAAACCATGTAATACCGTCCGTCCCTATGGTGAGTGTCCGTTAAATTTTACCTTTGCATGTGCAACGCACGTGAGGGTGACTTGGTCCTTGGTCCTTTTCACCTTTTTTTCTTAGTTTGATAAAATAGTCAGCATAGTTTCATATACTCAACCCAATAAATACAATAAAATAATTTCAAACACTCAATAACCACCTCAATTCATCCTCAATTCATCTTTAATCACCTCAATTCATCTTCAAGGCGGGAAAATTCAAATTTTCCAATGCCTATATAAACAACCCAACTTCTTTGTTGTTTTTATACAACTTCAACTCGTGAAGGTTAGAAAGGGTATGCTTATTGTTTGATTTCCTTTCTCTTTCTCCTGATTTAGGTTCATTTGTGAATGAGTTTCGCTAAGTGCTTTTCATTTTTATTTTTCCATCGCCCTCATCCTTACAACCATATGTTGGTGTTTTATTATTGTTTGATGGTTTCAGTGTGTTTGGCAGGTTCGAGATTTGTTTGAATCCACATCATATTATGTAACAACCCGTAATTTTTCATGTCAATATTTATTTTCAAACCTCGACAATTTACTATTCACGGGGTTACTATGCATCATTTACTATTCATCATTTACTATTTACTATTTCACTATTCATCGTTTTTGAAGTCAGTTTGTGACTTTGAGAAGTTTTCAAAAATTTTACTATTCACGAAATACTATTCATTCCCGGAGGGAAAAGCACTATTCATGGTCACTATTCATCAGTACGTAAACTAGGTTTACGGGTATTAAAAATTCGCGTAACCATTAGGGTTTAGCTGCGAATTCATGAAACATCATTAAGGACACGTCATATAGACTAGAGTAGTCTACATATCTTCAGTAACATCATCTTCATTTTAGGTCATGCACGGATATGCATTAATTCAATTTACGTATGTTCATTTACTTAATAAACGTTACCACTCAGTCTTTACTACGAAACATAGACCCGATACTCCCGACTATGATCCTAACATATTTTCATACTAATTATAATGATATAAAGATTATATTATTACTTTACTCGGTGTTTTTAAACCAAATGCTATATTTTCCGGTATACGCTTATAACCCCGTCGGTTTACGATAATTTAACCCGACAATTATTTTAACACCCGATTCTTATCAGTAACATGATTTCATAATTTTTACAACGTCGTTATATTTTATTTGATACAGTTAAACTTTATTTCTTGAAACTCGATACCCGATATCCTCTAAAACTTAAAATATCTACCAATAATATACCAAAGTCAAGATTTTTGCTTGCAAAATCTTCCACTCCCACGTCCCTCCCCATTCCCCTTTACTTACATCATTGAAAACCAAGTACACTTCATTAATGCCTATGTCTCCTTTGTTCCATTTTATTTTCAAACCATGATATAAACTTAGCATTTCAAGTAACATACCACTGGCTAAAAAGAAAAACACATATCTCATTCTCTTCATTCTTTTGCTCGGCCAAGGAAGAAAAACAAGGAGAACACCATAATTTTTCTCAAGATCAAGAGTTTTTAGTTCCATTTGTGTTCCTAGTTGAAGACTTGCACTAAAAACCTTAAAGTTCCTTTCACATTTTTTAATCAAAACTCATCAATATTGCAAGTAAGCTTCAAGAACATCTTTATGATCTTTTTATACTTTTATTTACTTCATATGTTTATGTATTTTCAAGTCATGATAGTTTAAAATGCAAGTTACATATGTTTTTTATACCACTTTACTTTTAAACTATCTCTAACACTAGATCTATTGTTTTTACTAACATCCTCATGAAATCCACTATAGCTAGTGATGTTTACAAGTTAGACGACGAAAACTATTTTTCTGAAAATTACCTTGCTGTTGGCCGGACTTCAAAGGACTAAACGAGGTGTTAGACGAGATCTAGATTAGCCGAGCCATTGAAAACATGTTAGTTCATGTTGTGACGAATTCGTGGATATAAAGAACGTAGAAAACGAGCTTATAACGAGCAAGATACACGCGTTTTAAACCCGACGAAACAAATATATATTACCAGCACTAATAATAGAATATTTTCCAAGTGTTAAAACTGTCTTTTTAAGTGACCTTGTTGAGAGCCATATTACTCACTGATCGAGTCAGTTTTGAGAAATTTTCATCAAACACTAAAATCAAGTAAACCTGGCCTACTTTCCAAATTGACCATCCGTTTGTCAAACGGACATGTAACGAGTAAGATATGACCCTTCCAAGTTACCCAAAAACTGCCCAGAAATGGCAGTTTTGGCCCGACTAGCTAACTTAACGACTACTTATCTTTATGAGCGAGACCTTTCTGGACGAAAAGTCAGTTCTACGAGTTGTAGATATTGCTACAAACTTTTCAAAACCACTGAGTTTGATTCCTAACTCCTAACGTACACTGTTTTGCGACTAGCTTTGCGAGGCTACTTAGTCATTTTTATAACTTTGAGAAAAATACTAAATTGCGACGAAAACATTATATTAACCGATAAAACACCAAACAAGGATCGTGGAGTACCGTTTCAACATACTTACACGAAAAGTAGTTTATAACTTGACGAGACGTCAAAAATATATTTTTCGTCGAAAAACGTTATTTTCCGAAATCATCGAGTGGTATCGATAACATACGTATTTGCATGTGTAACGTTATATCATTGCTTACATTAGTTCATATCATACATGTTAGGTTGCGGTTAGAGACCGAACCTCATTCCAGCATAATCACTATTGTCATTGTCGCTTGGAATCAGGTGAGTTTCATAGCCCCGACTTTTACACTGTATATACATGATTTCTAAACCCTCGGGGTGAGAATACACTGCTTGTTTTACATATGGACACAAGTGCATTAAACATTTATTGATTGCCTAAGTTGTTGTCGTTTGCCATAAATTCCCCACTATCATGAACCGTTAATTACGTTGTAAGCGCGAATGTTGTGAATAGATCTATTGGGGGTAAACTCCTCCGTCCGGGTTGGTCGCTCCAACTGGTCAAACGGACGCATTTCATTTGATGTCGTACAGGTGTCTGGCAAAGCACCTGTTCGGGGTGATAACATGAACTAACTGTTAAGGCTTCGATGTCATGAGCTTAGTGCAACAATAATACTTTTCGTGAACATATTTGGAGTACATTGTCGTTGAAATCTTGTGGTCCATGCATAACTTGTTTACTTAAACCTATGAACTCACCAGCTTTATGCTGACCCTTTTAGCGTGTATTCTCAGGTGTAGATCTTTACCGCAGCACAATCTATTGTTGGAGGCGCTTGGCAAGGGCACAATCATAGACTACTCTGATACATATATTTGGGGACCAATTGTCTATTTTTATGGGCCTTACTTCTGCATCAAATTATATATTGTAAACTAGTTCACTATGACAATGTAACAAAATTTCTCTAAATGTATAAGGCAAAACCGTTCTCTTTACTTTGTGTTGTGATCCAATTTAGTAGCACCCCAGCAACTTGTATGCTTCCGCTGGACCCGATTTTGGGGGTGTTACAGATTGGTATCAGAGCCAAGGTTATAGAGAACTGGGTATATTTCTAAAACCCATACTATAACCACTTTTTACAAAAACAAAACTCTATGACCGCCACGTGCTCGCCTGCCAAGCCTTCTGCCTCACTACTGTTTGCTTGTCATAACTATGCATTATAGGTTACTATTTGATCACTCATATTGATTTGACTTCGAGTTAGGACCACTTATCTAGGTCTTTCAAAACAACTTTTAGAAGCTATAGAAGTATTACTGGTATAACCAAAATAACGTACACACTCGTACTTTTTGAATATCCTCTAAACCTTCTGAGTTATCATAATTAATACAAATGGTCTCTTAAGTTTTTCGCAATCATGTGAGACATCATTTTACGTAACATTAAAACCCGTTATAGTCTGCCAATTTCCCTAAATCTCCCGTGATAGTCTGCCAATTTCCCTAAATCTTCCGTTTTAGTCCGCCAATTTCCCTGATCACCTTATTAACCATTTCTAAAGACTAGTTTGAACGCTCGTCCCATACTCCAGAACATCTGCATCACCTCGTAAACCACCACCCAGAAGTACGCCAGCTAATCATAACACGACCTCAAGCTTTCATCTTATAACATGCACCTACTTTTAGGAAACGTCTTTATCACGTCTCACTCTTCTTTCCTTATTTAGAAGAAAATGCCACCAAAGAAGCAAAGCATGAGTGCGGCTGCTATCGATCGACTTGTTGCTCAACAAGTCACTGCACAGGTTGCTGCTGCTATGTCTGAATACGAGACCAATCGCAACAGTGGTAACGGCGGAGAAGCTAATGGAACGGCAACCAGGGCTGAAACCACGGTTCGTGGGTGTACTTACAAGGAATTTTCGAGTTGCAAGCCGCAGACTTTTAGTGGCACGGAAGGAGCTGTCGGTTTAGTACGATGGTTCGAGAAGTTGGAATCGACTTTTCGTATGTGCAACTGCGCGGAGAACTGTAAGGTGAAATATGCTACAGGTACCTTGTTGGATGGTGCCTTATCTTGGTGGAATGCCTATGCCCAGTCAGTGGGAATTGATGCTGCTTTTGAATTACCATGGGCTAAGTTTAAGGAAATGGTAACTGCTGAGTATTGTCCGAGAAATGAAATTCAAAAATTGGAAGTTGAATTTTGGAATTTAACAGTGAAAGGGTACGACATTGCAGCTTATACTCAACGATATCATGAATTGGCTACCCTCTGTCCCGATGGTTTCGACTACCCAGAAAAAGATTGAAAGGTACATCTGGGGTCTTCCATCTAACATTCAGGGAAATGTCACGTCTTCCAAACCAAGTACTCTGGATGAGACAATCTGAATGTCTCACAATCTGATAGACCAAGTTGTTCAAGCGAGGGCTGCTCGAGATGTCAATGACAATAGCAACAAAAGGAAGAGGCATGATGACCAAGGAGACAAGCATACTTTGCAACAAGATAAGAGACAAGAAGTGGTGAAAGACTATGCTACTGGGTCAGGTGATAAGAAAAGGTATGCCGGAACTCTACCTGAGTGTGACAAATGTAATTATCACCACACTGGACCTTGCCCCGCTACATGTTGGATGATGAAGCGAAAAGTGTACCGCTTTTAAGGGGTCATTTAAGCCCTAAATCGTATTTATTTGATCAAATATTGCCCTAAATCGTTCCTTTTGTCATTTTAGGTACTTTTGAGGAGAAATCTGGAAAAGGAAGCATTTTGGACGTTTTTGGAGCATAAAAGTGAAGAAAACGACAAAGTCTCAAAATCATGCTGGAAATTACCTTTGACGGCGTCAGGATTATCCCTGGACGGCGTCATGACTTGGCAAGAAAAGGTGGATGTGAAAATTACTCATGATAAGCCAAGGAAATTTGCATGGGAATTCTGACGGCGTCACCCTTTAATCTGATCAAGGTCGTCACGGCTTAATTTAAAGAGGGACGGCGTCACGCATAATCCTGACGGCGTCAAGCCTTGATAAGCCAGAACGGATTTTGGAGAGCTAAAGAGGGACGGCGTCAAGAAGGTCATCCGGGAACCCTAAAAGCGGCGAGGTGACGGCGTCACACTCCATAACGTGACGCCGTCAGATCTGAAAGTCTATATATAGTTTTGCAATTTTTTGTCATTAGTGTGGAACTTATTGAGGAACTTTGTGTGTGAAAACCCTAGGACGAATTTGGCAGCTTTTTCAAGGCTTTTTGCCTTGAGATCTTCCATGTTACATTGAAGATAAGTTATCAATTAATCATTCAATATGTCTATGTGTTGTTTGATTCTATCTTGTTCTTGTCTTTTGTTTAACATGCTAGGCTAGATTTATCTTGTGTTTGCTTAGATCTAATGAAACCTAGCTATTGATTATTGGTTATTAGTGTGTTGTTAGTTGTATTGGATGATTGTTCATCTATGTTAGGCTTAAGAAAACTGGCTAACTTCCTATTCGGTAACTTGCTTGAACGTCTTAAGAAACATGAACCAATGCGTACTAAAGGTTTTTATGGTTGTATTTAATGCACAAGCGAATTCTAGTGATCCCATGTTAGGAGCTTCCTAGCCGGCTCGACATAGGAGTGAAGTAGGAGCTTGTAGAGTTGGGGAAGTACGTACGCCACCCCACGAATGGTATTAAGGAATACACCCGTCATCCACGCAACTAATACACACTAATCAACCGGTAAAAGATAGTTAGGGATTAAGGAAATCTAAGTAAACACATTTTCCTCCACATAAGTTTTCACCAACATTTTCATTTTCTGTTATTTTATTTTATTTGCATTCGTAGTAATTTGGGTTAGTTGACTAGCAACTAATTCCGCCCACTCTTTCAAACCCGAGATTTTACTTGCTTTCATAAAATTATAAAAAACATAAAAAGAATCTTCTCTCACCCTTAGACCTATTAGAGTAGTTTTTCATACCTAACGAACACTATTCCCTGTGGAGAACGATCAATCCCCCGTACTTACCACTACACTATACTACATCGGTCAGGTACACTGCCTGGTGGGGTTGTAAGCCTCTTGAGATCCCTCGAGAGGTAAAACCTGTTGTAAGGTCGCAAAACCACGCATCAAGTTTTTGGCGCCGCTGCCGGGGAATAGTTATTGTTTAGGTTGAATTTTTATTTTATTAGGTCTACTCACTAGATTCCTTTCTAGTGAGATTTTTATTTTTCTAGGTTTTCTTTAGTCTATCTTTTTCTTTGTGCCCTTTGTTTGTAAAACCATTTTCATTTGTCACCATGGCGGATGAAATTCCATTTAGATCATTAACAATAGAGGAACAATTACTTTACACGGATAGATTTGCTTCCTGTTGTTCCAATGAATTTTTAAGTGATCTTAGATATATACAAGAGGAGATGGGTATAAAGTTTGATAGGTTTGATGAATTATGTGCATGTGTGGCTTCTATTAAACAATCATTGTTAGGATCAACTCCTTTTAATAAGACCCTTTGGAAAATTTTTGAGGAAAGCCTCCTAACCGTGAACCATAAGTTTAATGAATTAATGGGTTCGTATACATCACAACTTGAGGAAACAATTGAGGAGGATTTAGCCGAACATGAGCATATTGAGCAAAAAGACCTAGGTTTTATGATCAATGACTTTGAATCTCAAGGAACACATGATGAATCCTTTAGGCAAATTGAACATAGTAATCATGTTATCGGGGAAGATTCTTATGAATCGGACTTAGAACTTGAAATGGCTAGAGAAGGATTTGAGATACTTAGGAACATGTTTGGGTTAGATTCTACTAAAACACATGATGTGGATATAATTGATATAGAGACAAGGAAGGATGAGGTAAATAACACAAACCTACAAAGTACCCCACAAGTCCTACCATCATTCGAGGCATACACACCGCCCGTGACTTACCCGGAAGAAGTAGAAGGGACTATAGGAACCCCAATTGAAGTAGAACCTTTGGAAGAAACAAAACTAGAAGAAATAGGTTTGAATACTTGTAGTCATAACCTTTCTTTTAGTTCTATGGAAGTTCCTAGTTTTGATGAACCGGAGCCTAAACCAAAACCGTTACCTAATCTTCCATCCTTAGATAACTTAGGAATTGAATTAGGTCCCGATCCACCCATCAAACCATGTAGTCCGGGTAATGTTAAGATTAAGGTAGTAGACTCTAGGCCTTGTAGAGAGGAAGCTAACATAGGAGTGAACCATGACCTTACATACTTACATCACCCATTTATGGTTGATCATAAGAAACATTATGGGTTTAAACCGGGTTTATTAGGTCAAAGTGAATTCTTAACTAGGAATCTCTCGAAGTTGATAGAAGATGATCCCTTTCTAGGAAAAAATCTTAATCCTCCCATTAGCCCAATTGAATTAGGTAAGGTTATGATGATAGGAGCACACATCTTTGAGCATATAATTCATCCACCACTCTTTCCTCACGTGGCATACTCCTACTGAGCTGGTGTGTATCGCTACTTTCACCCGCACTTAATCCTAAGTGTAGGGAAAACCTCCCCTATTTTTGTTAAATAAGGGTAGAGTCAGGCTCGTGACTCGAACAAAAACAAGCGCTTCTTGGGAGGCAACCAAGGCTTTATTTGCTTTGTGTGTTTATTTATTTGTTTGTTTGATTTTATTTGCTTCCGTATGTGTGTTTAATTTTTATTCTTATTGATTCATGTTCAAAACTAATTTGTGAAAATGCTTTATCTTGTTTTTAACTTCGTCTTAACTACATATAAAGGTATTTTGCAAAAGTTAAGTGTAAGGGAAATCTAAATCGGTTTATTAGAGAACAAATGAACATGAATCGTAATAATATTAAATGAACATACATATTAGTATTTGTTTGAGTCAAATGCTTGTATCGAGTCATAATGATGTTTTGCAGGATTTCCAGGAAGTAAGGTATAGGTTTTTCCAAAAATTTTTCCGGAAACGTAACATGAGAATTCTGTCAGATCATTTCTGACGGCGTCAGGTTTAATTTTCTGAAAATTTTTGAAAGTTTTGTTTTCATAAAAAGTTTTTATTAAATCTCTAACTTATAATCTCCAGGAATCTGCAAAATTATCATTCCACAAGCATTATATCCTTATATATAGAGTTTATCCCGCCGATGTTATGCAGGTTTTCGTGTTTATTTTCTCAGGTTTAACAGGTTATTTTGGACAAGGAAATGTTTTGGATCAAGCTTTTGGCGATGCATTAGTCATGAAGCTTCAACATTACCTTGGAAGAAGATCTAACCATGTTACTTCATTATCCACCGAGCGAATCAGGGGAGTATTTGATTTCATTCTTTTACTCTATGCTTTTACATTTGTTATTTGAACATTGGGGACAATGTTCATCTTAAGTGTAAGGGGGGGGGGTAAAAGTACGATTAGAGAATGCTATTACGCTTGATTTTTGTTTGTTTAATAGTAGATGTGTAATAAAACTGAGATAAATACCTGTTAGGGCAATTTTAGTGCCAAATTTAAATTTTTTTACAACATTTAGGAGTGAAACTTTGATCTTAATGAGCGTCTCATGGATAGGAGTTATATGGCTAGCACAAAAACCGTACCACTAAAAAATTTTCCACCCCCAAATATGTGAGGTTCGCCCCTAGAATTGGTAGGAAAAGCATTTATGCTATGATGTGTGTACCGGTAGCACTTAGATTCTAGAACTTGCGTTAGGACCATTCCGAGGCCACAAGTGAGACTACATTTGTGTAGTTAGATTTACTACATGATAAGAGGCATTAGGATTAACCCATTGTTTTACACCTGTGTTTTTGTTATAATTACGTTGGCTACATTGGTCAAGTAATTCTCCCACACCCTTTGCGTTGTACCCATTTTTGGTACACGATACCCCTAGTTCACCCCTCAGAGCCTATCTTTTCGTTTCGACCTTTAAGCATTTTACTTAAAGGAAGAATTTGTTACACCCCACTAAAATGTACACCCAAATCGCCTTAGCCTACCTTGTATGCACTCATTTTTAGTGCATTATTGTTACAACATTTGTTTAAACCCAAGTTAATTATCTAATTGATTACATGGTTGCTAAGTCGAGTCATATCCTTGTACATATTGTTTTGGGACGATTGGGACTCATGGGTAAAGTACTAGTGTAATGGAGTAATGGGGAAGAACATCATTTATTACCCCCATATGTGCTAAATATTTTAAAAGTACTCCAAGTTTTTCAATTATCTTAATTCGAGTAATTAGAATAGTAATTTGTAAAGTTATGTAAAAGTTCAAGTGTAAGGGGATGCAATGCCCCTATGATGTATTATTTTGGATGGTAGGGCAAAAGTTTATGCAAAAAAAAAAAAAAAAAAAAAAAAAAATCAAAAAATTCAAGAAAAATAAAAAAAAAAAATGAGAAAAAAAAAGTAGAAAAAAACATACGGACTACCATCCCGTTTCATTTTATTTTATTTTATGTTTTTGTTATTTTGTTTTTAGTTTAAATCGAGTCGAGTCTTGGCTTAGCAACATTGTATAGTACATGTAATTAATCAAGATCTTTAACTCGCCACCAGTAAAATATCCTTTATCCAACAAAACCGTGTTTTCCTTTTCCATACACCTAACATTATAACCCATTTAAAAGCCCTCTTTGATAGTTTATCTTAGGTGCTTACGCCTAGTGGAGGAGGTTTTCGATCCTTTCCCAAGCCTATGGTAATCTATTTGCTATGACAGGTAGTGAGAGATATTATCCGTTTTCATTTATGAGATTTATTTTGATGACACTTGAGAGATGTGAGTATCTAAACACTACTTGTGAGGTGCTAGTTTGTAATCTCCGTGCTTATTATGATTAAAGTGGAATGAATATTTGTTGTGATTACTTTTATGTTAGCATTAAATGACCCCTAACTTGTATTTTGATTAGAATAAAAGCGCATTTGCTTGAGGACAAACAAATCTCAAGTGTAAGGGTATTTGATGAAGCGAAAAGTGTACCGCTTTTAAGGGGTCATTTAAGCCCTAAATCGTATTTATTTGATCAAATATTGCCCTAAATCGTTCCTTTTGTCATTTTAGGTACTTTTGAGGAGAAATCTGGAAAAGGAAGCATTTTGGACGTTTTTGGAGCATAAAATTGAAGAAAACGACAAAGTCTCAAAATCATGCTGGAAATTACCTTTGACGGCGTCAGGATTATCCCTGGACGGCGTCATGGTTTGGCAAGAAAAGGTGGATGTGAAAATTACTCATGATAAGCCAGGGAAATTTGCATGGGAATTCTGACGGCGTCACCCTTTAATCTGATCAAGGTCGTCACGGCTTAATTTAAAGAGGGACGGCGTCACGCATAATCCTGACGGCGTCAAGACTTGATAGGCCAGAACGGATTTTGGAGAGCTAACGAGGGACGGCGTCAAGAAGGTCATCCGGGAACCCTAAAAGCGGCGAGGTGACGGCGTCACACTCCATAACGTGACGCCGTCAGATCTGAAAGTCTATATATAGTTTTGCAATTTTTTGTCATTAGTGTGGAACTTAGTGTGGAACTTATTGGGGAACTTTTTGTGTGAAAACCCTAAGACGAATTTGGCAGCTTTTTCAAGGCTTTTTGCCTTGAGATCTTCCATGTTACATTGAAGATAAGTTATCAATTAATCATTCAATATGTCTATGTGTTGTTTGATTCTATCTTGTTCTTGTCTTTTGTTTAACATGCTAGGCTAGATTTATCTTGTGTTTGCTTAGATCTAATGAAACCTAGCTATTGATTATTGGTTATTAGTGTGTTGTTAGTTGTATTGGATGATTGTTCATCTATGTTAGGCTTAAGAAAACTGGCTAACTTCCTATTCGGTAACTTGCTTGAACTTCTTAAGAAACATGAACCAATGCGTACTAAAGGTTTTTATGGTTGTATTTAATGCACAAGCGAATTCTAGTGATCCCATGTTAGGAGCTTCCTAGCCGGCTCGACATAGGAGTGAAGTAGGAGCTTGTAGAGTTGGGGAAGTACGTACGCCACCCCACGAATGGTATTAAGGAATACACCCGTCATCCACGCAACTAATACACACTAATTAACCGGTAAAAGATAGTTAGGGAGTAAGGAAATCTAAGTAAACACATTTTCCTCCACATAAGTTTTCACCAACATTTTCATTTTCTGTTATTTTATTTTATTTGCATTCGTAGTAATTTGGGTTAGTTGACTAGCAACTAATTCCGCCCACTCTTTCAAACCCGAGATTTTACTTGCTTTCATAAAATTATAAAAAACATAAAAAGAATCTTCTCTCACCCTTAGACCTATTAGAGTAGTTTTTCATACCTAACGAACACTATTCCCTGTGAAGAACGATCAATCCCCCGTACTTACCACTACACTATACTACATTGGTCAGGTACACTGCCTGGTGGGGTTGTAAGCCTCTTGAGATCCCTTGAGAGGTAAAACCTGTTGTAAGGTCGCAAAACCACGCATCATTGGAACTGCAAAAGGGCCGGGCATCAAGCTAAAAATTGTAAGGTCCCTACCCCGGTAACTTGCTTTGAATGTGGTGAAAAAGGACACATCAGGAGTGATTGCCCCAAGCTGGGGAATCAAAATGGAGGAAGAACTCGTGGGGGAGCATACATAGCAATAGGAGGAGAAGCTTGGCAGGATCCTGTCAATGTTACGAGCGAAGATGATGCTTAAGGAAAAGTTTATGCTTGTATGATAAAAACCGAAGTCTAAACCCTCTAGGGTTGTAATATTTTTTGTGTTTTGCGTTAGGTACTTTCGTCTAAGCTTCATGTATTACTACGAATTTCTGCCTAATGAATGTTCCATCTTTTATTATTGCCGCGATACGACGACTCTCGTCCATTACACTCATAATTTCACTAATTTTCTTCAATTGTTTTACGATAATACGATACTACTTTGCTATAAATTAATTTATTGACACCCTGTAAAATGTCTAAATTTTTTTTTCCTATAGACTCTTGCCACCATTTAAAAATGTTTTGCTAATTACCGTATAAATCAATTATGTTACCATTTTATAATCTACTTTACAACTATCCTATAAAGTACATTTACTATTGCCTTGCAAATTGTATTACTCCTTTGAAGACTATCTTGACCGTCATTTTATAAACAACACGATTAATACTATTAAACTTTAAGAAACATAATGTTGTTTTGACTAAACCGAGCATTACATCATTAGTCCTCAATTATACATAGACTGGCCACCTATGTCTAATTCAGGAAGAATCATGTCATGATTGGAATAGTCACCCATAGACCTTACCTAAAAATAAACTTTGATGGGCCAAACATATAAGCCATTCATTGACACTCGCCTCAAAAAGCACCGTAACCGAGGAAACTTCTAATTCAACCCTGTCTTGAAAAGCTAGCCCCATTTCATACCATGTTCCAATCCAACAAAGTCAAATTCCTATCGTCAAGATTCGCTGGAATTCCCAACGAGGTCCCGAGTTCACTCGGGAGTGAAAAGACCAGATTCGTCGAAAGTATCCGCATCTGTTCACCGACGACACTCCAACGACCAACACTGACTGAATCTCGCGGACGAGATTCCTTTAAGGGTGGCAGACAGTAACAACCCGTAATTTTTCATGTCAATATTTATTTCCAAACCTCGAGAATTTACTATTCACGGGGTTAATATTCATCAGTTACTATTCACCATTTCACTATTCATCATTTTTGAAGTCAATTTATGAATTTGAGAAGTTTTCAAAATTTTTACTATTCACGAAACACTATTCATTCCCGGAGGGAAAGTACTATTCATGGTCACTATTTATCAGTACGTAAACTAGGTTTACGGGTATTAAAAATTCGCGTAACCATTAGGGTTTAGCTTTGAATTCATGAAAAATCATTAAGGACACGTCATATAGACTAGAGTAGTCTACATATCTTCAGTAACATCATCTTCATTTTAGGTCATGCACGGATATGCATTAATTCAATTTACGTATGTTCATTTACTTAATAAACGTTACCACTCAGTCTTTACTACGAAACATAGACTCGATACTCCCGACTATGATCCTAACATATTTTCATACTAATTATAATGATATAAAGATTATATTATTACTTTACCCGGTGTTTTTAAACCAAATGCTATATTTTCCGGTATACGCTTATAACTCCGTCGGTTTACGATAATTTAACTCGACAATTATTTTAACACCCGATTCTTATCAGTAACATGATTTCATAATTTTTACAACGTCGTCATATTTTATTTGGTACAGTTAAACTTTATTTCTAGCAAACTCGATACCCGGTATCCTCTAAAACTTAAAATATCTACCAATAATATACCAAAGTCAAGATTTTTGCTTGCAAAATCTTCCACTCCCCACGTCCCTCCCCATTCCCCTTTACTTACATCATTGAAAACCAAGTACACTTCATTAATGCCTATGTCTCCTTTGTTCCATTTTATTTTCAATCCATGATATAAACTTAACATTTCAAGTAATATACCACTAGCTAAAAAGAAAAACACATATCTCATTCTCTTCATTCTTTTGCTCGGCCAAGGAAGAAAAACAAGGAGAACACCATAATTTTTCTCAAGATTAAGAGTTTTTAGTTCCATTTGTGTTCCTAGTTGAAGACTTGCACTAAAAACCTTAAAGTTCCTTACACATTTTCTCATCAAAACTCATCAATATTGCAAGTAAGCTTCAAGAACATCTTTATGATATTTTTATACCTTTATTTACTTCATATGTTTATGTATTTTCAATTCATGATAGTTTAAAATGCAAGCTACATATGTTTTTGATACCACTTTACTTTTAAATTATCTCTAACACTAGATCTATTGTTTTTACTAACATCCTCATGAAACCCACTATAGCTAGTGATGTTTAGGACCCCGTGACACCCTAAGAAAGTGTATGGTAGGATTTGTGTACTTGCGGAGTTGGTTTGAGGTGGTATGATCAAGTTTAAAACCAAGAAAATGAGTTTTTAACAAGTATAAATACCCTACTGTCCTAAAACGTGTAAACTGGAAATTTCAGTAACTTTTGGGCTATTTTGGCCTTCATATTCAGAAAGTTTTTTCAAAAACGAAACCATGGGCGCTTGAATCACTAAAAACCGACTTATAACGAAGGAGATATGATTTTTACAAGTTAGACGACGAAAACTATTTTTCTGAAAATTACCTTGCTGTTGGCCGAACTTCTAAGGACTAAACGAGGCGTTAGACGAGATCTAGATGTTGGAATATGTGAATCATAAAAGACTATAAACACATAAACATCACGAGTATACGCAGCGGAAAGATCTACAATAACATGTAAATTAATTAACTAAATAATAAATAGATGCGTACCTTTTGTGCACTATCAAGAACAAGGTATAAACCCTAATTAGGGTTTATGTGGATCGACTACACCTTAGTCGAATAGCGTAAGTAACAACAAGCTAAAGGAAGCTTGTACTCCGTTCTTGTACACACGTATTACTAGCGTCTCAATATGAAAAGCTAGATTCATGTATCACAAATAAAACATCACAACAACTAGAGTTTGATGTTGTTGATAATACATGGTCGAATCCCAAAATACACTTCATCGTACGTCAACAAGAAAAGAGTAACTATATATAATCATGCATAGACACATGCATGTTAAATACACGTGTTTAATAACACATGCAATATGCATGATCTTAAATCATTACTCCTTTTACCACTTGTATGTGTGTATGATTATCAGTAGGTAGGTAAAGCGAGAAAAGAGAACCGATTGAATCAATCGGTTAGGGATATTAACTTCTGTCAATCGATCTTTATAAAACAAGAGTAAAGGTTGCTTTTATAGCAATAAAACTTGTCCTCCAAGTTTTATTCTCCACCTCCTCATGTTTCATAAAATGACACTCAACCCCCTCCTCTTTTTCTTGTTCGACCATATAAATATTTGTGATTTAATAATTAATCATAAATCATTATATTAATTATTAATACATTGAGACTCATATGTAATGTGTGCAATCCCGAAGTCTCGTGTTCGAAACCGGACATACAAATATTAATTTATATCCACAAACTCTAACAGCTCCCACTTGGATATTCATTAATATCGTAATGACATGGGCTAGTCTAGCTTAACAGATCCCAATGCCCCCAGATCGAACCGAGTATGGTTTTCCTGGAAAAACCACGTGATGAATTTAATCATCATACTTATCCTTTTGTTACTAATACCGCGTTAATATGGATATGGATCTAGGTTATTCCATAATTAACTATTCTGTTTCTCGTTATTTATAATTGATCAAGATTACCAAAACATCTGAACGTCTTCCAGATAGACTTTGGGTAAGGCCTTACAAACATCTTGTCAATCCTACGAGGGGCCCAGCAGTATTATACTTCAAAACAAATTTGAAGGAACAAATCCTTTATTGACTACGAGCGTGACCCTCGAACTTTGTATCACCTCCGAAAATAGCCCTTATAACTACCTTTTACGGATAGCGTTAGACTACCTTACAGAAAATGAACTACATCCTTGGCAGTCACCTGGTATCTCAAGTCTGAGGATAAATATTCATGATTTACTTAATGACGGCGATCCATAAAGTATAATCATGTGGTTGGGATAAGTCCTATATTCAATTTATCCAATATTGAATATCATGTGACATTGGTGTCTCAACCTTACAGTACATTCTACCAATCCTCACATTTGTCTTAATTCAATAATATTCCCGTATTATTGATCGACAACGGACTATTTAGAATAACATAAGTTATTCACGGATTTAAACATGCAAATATAGGATACAATATTATAAATGAGAATAAACGTTATCCGCACTTTATTTCATTAAAATAATATTGCTTTAATATCCCTTATCCAAATACTAACTAGATCAATGCATGACAATTCTCATTAATGAATTATGCCACAAGTCATGACCACCATACTTGTTGACAAGGCATAAATCAATTAATTTGATCTATCGGAATTTTGAGAATACTTATTTCATATAATGAAATTCTTGTATGTGTGCATTCATCTATCTAGATATTGCCACATACTTCATAAAATTGCGTGACATCCTCATGCACGAATTTATGACAATTAAACTACCAAACCTTATAGTTAAAGTATTCTGATTCTTTATGTATAATGCAACTATGCTCATTTTGAGCATAACTAGTACACATGGTCTCCTAATAAGGATGAGCTCCCACCATGTCTAGTATTGAGTGTCATCTCAATCTTACTAGCATCATTGTATCCAAACAACAATATGCTATTTTAAAAGTTCCGTAAACTTTTAACATTCATCGTGTAATGTTTGATATCTACAAATCCTACAAGATTTGTCATCTATATTAACATCTTGCCATATGGTTCATATTTAGAATTTTGGAGCAAATCCAGGCTGAGGATGTAAATTCTAAACCATATCTATTACACTTAGTTATCTAATAATTTTCAATTAGATACTAATGTTGTCAATCATCTTGCATCCAAGCATGATACAACAAGCAACATGATGTACATGAAAAATCATTGTGTCAAACTTAGATTTTGTTCATGTCATATCTTTCCAAAGATATGTTTCTATTTATACCTTCTAAATAGAATATCATGTTCTTTTAGAATCAATTATTTACCACTTATGTTTATGATCAAATAAACACATACTTCAAGGTTTTATTTTCTATGTGAAGTTTCATTCCTAACTAAGACTTAACATTTAATGTTAACGTCAACGGAATGTTACTTCCCATATGTTATACAACATATATGAAATAAGAAAATAAATGCATCACTCCCACTAGCTTTCAGGAATATTAAGAAATATCTTATTTTAATTATAAATCAAACTAGATTTAATAACTAAAAAATAAGTATATCTTCTAGATGCATGCATTAATCCATTTTCAAATGATTTGCATTTTGTATACTTCTAAAGATTATTTGAATTCAAATACTCCTTTCAATTACTTTTCATCCTCGCACAAGTAATTTTCCAAGAAAGAGATTTGATATTCCATTATTAATTTCATATAAATGAAACTAATAATGACAATCATAATCTTCATATATTTAATGTGCTTAAAAAGAATTTCAATCACATTTAATTGCTTAATTGTGATTGATAATCTTTTCACATATTAAATATGTATACTAATTTTGTCCATTATGATTTCTACACAAGAATTTAAATCTCTAGGATTTTCATTTCCTTGTAGAAATTCATTTCCATTCTATAGTGTTACTATAGAGTTTAAGATTAACTACGTTTCCAACTAGTTATCTTTTTGGACTGCATCTTGTTATTCATAGTATGAGTAATTTGCCAAATAACATTTGCAATTTATTAACAGGCATATCGCGATCCTGTAACTCATAACCCTCAACATATTCTACAAATATTTGAGATATCCTTGCGGATCTATGAATAAGAATTCCATCATCTTGAGATTTAACACTAACATGTTAAATCCTCATTATGATTTGCTAGCGTATTTAGAAGATTATGTATCTTGTAATTTTTTATCTTTTGAAGATAAAACTCCCACTCGCCTTTTACAATTTATAGATTACCTATAAATGCTTAGCAACTAGAGCAACACAATACTTGTTCTCTTTTGGGACTTTTACAAATACTTATTGACAGTTCTTAATCTTAATTTGTTAATAACCTACCCAACAAGTAGTTTAACAAATTTTGAACTTCAATTTTAAGACTTAATGTGATTCAACACATTCCATAATCAATGGTGTCTTATTAATCTTCTAGGTTGGAGTCTAATTGAGTATATCTAATCCATACTCAATTTTCTAACCTTGATATCTTTTAGGAAGATTAGAAGATATAATTATCTTTAATCAAACAATTTTTCAAGAGTTTGATTTTCCTAACTGAACATACCATAAACTTATGTATTTCATTAGGATTAATAGTGTAAGTTAATCTTACAATATGTAAGATAAATATATTTCGTTTTGGCTTACCTATTTACCAACTAAGTCAATTTAATGGTACAATAGATTTCCAAGCTAATTGCATAATTTATAACATAAGTGCCTTATTGTCCAAGCCACTTAATATCTATGTCTTACCAAAAAGACATAAACTGTTATAATCCCAATCTACGTTATAAATCATTGATCAACTCAATGATTTCTTGTATATGTCTTAAAAAAATACATAACAAGATAACGTCTAACTTTATTATAAGTCTTATATTAAAAGACTTCATATTTATATCTTTATACAAAATACAAATATGCATAACTAAAGTAATTATGAAACCCACAACTTGGTTTCAATAGTATTTCAAGTTAATTTATTGCTTCATATATTTATGTCATTCCAAGAATACATAAACATCTGAATATGAAGTAGTATAAGATTACTTCATTTATTTATGTCATTACATCAATACATAAATAATCTCATTAGAAGTAGTCTTATTATCATATTGACACTTGTTCTAATAATTATCTAATTTTAGAAACTTGTAAATTAACATAGTTTCATTTCATCAGTCGAGGCTGATAATGATGAAAGTATGTAATTTACCTTGTCATTAATATCTAGTAATGAAAGTAGATATTAACTTCAAGTGTTCCATAAATTAGAATGTGTGTAAAACACATTAGAACATTGATCTCTTACCTTACAGTCAAGAGAACCCTTTAAATCATATTCCTTTATGTTGTTGCTTGCACACAATAAGATCTCTCCCACTTGTGCATGGAACAACATCACGTATCGAATAAACAACACGTCAATAGTTTGCTTATTTGATCAATATGATTGTGTCATAGATATAAGTAGATATAGAATCACCTCGTCTAGTAAGGAAACGTACACGACTATCCTTAATACCACAAGTGTCTATAATTGGAAAGTAATCATCTCAAGAAATTCTAGAGATAATCCGGGTAACTACCAAGACTTGTAGCTCCCACTGAATTTAAGATCACTGTATGAACTCATTATTCAGTAATTTCAACACAATGCTCCCACTGGCTTTGACAACATTGTAAGTGTTGCATCACCAGTAAAAGCAAATAGCGTGCTGTTTACTTTCCTACACCTTTGATGAATCCCTTACGTAACAGCTACTAAGGTACTTCAAAGAATGTATTCTACTTTGTAAATGATGGAATATCCATCAATGCAATTAACTTGAAAGAATTGGGTATGCAATTTCTTCCTTAATTAGGTCTACCATCCCCATCATGGAATGTAGCACCTTGAATGGTTAAAGCATAACAACTAGATCAACCATTCTAGTTAGCCTTTTACCACTTTTGCGGTAATTAGTCTAGTTTCTAATTTAATAACTCCTAACCATGCAATTTCTTAAGAAATTCGCCATGAGTTATTTTTTAGAATTTAGACGATTCCAATTTTCCTATTATACCTTTCTCACTCATGAAAAGGAATAGGATTAAGTCTTACTCTTCATACGGAAAGCAGACTTGGTTTATTCTTTTCAGTAAAAATTGACTCTATCCAAAGACCCCTAAGGGTGCAGATCAATTTACTACTAAAAGAATGTTCCATATTTACGGTTTTAACGTTGCATTAAATACTTTAAAAGAATTTTCAAAATTCAATTTAGTATTATTGATAATAACTTTTCAAGAAAATTAAACACCCACGGTAAATAAAATTTCACCATTTAATTTTCATTGAAAATTAGGATCCAAATTGACGTCGTTTCATCACATCAGCTTTGGCTGCTAGCAATGAAAGTACTCAATAAGGTAGAGCTGCACTCAATTGCCAATATACAATTGCAATTCCTAGAATCATGGGACTTACATTATGTTGCCAACATCAGTTGCAAAATGTAAATATATTTCATCCCCAAATCTTTTTGCCTTGGCGCCGTTCCATTACATCAGCTTTGGCTGCTAGTAATGAAAGTGTCCAATTAAGTTTAACCAACTTAAGAAACAGTAAATTGACGTCGGTTTATTGCATTCAACTTTGGCTGCTAGCAATAAAGTACTCAATTTTACCCTTAGATGACCACCCTTTGAACATCAACATTCAGCTTTGGCTGCTAGTGATGTAGGATGAAACCTTAGGTGTTTCTTTTTGTAGTTGGGTGACATATAACTTAAATTTAAAGGGTAATAAATTTTGATGTGTGAAATCAAAAAATATGTACAAAGATGTCATGCATTCATCTTTGTATCATATATGTTTGCAAAAACAAAACCGTTTACTAATTCGTAGCTCAAATCATCAAAATTTTTAATTGAGGCGTTGAGTAAATTACAACATTGCCTTAAGATGCTTCGTACTTTTTCATGGTGTACTTGGTAAGTCTATTACTGACGCACAGGCGACCGGAGGGACGACAGCCGCCGAAGCTGGTTAAAACCGTGCCCCTTTAAGGTCACAATTTAATGTGAGCCTCCTTATACCCACTTTATAGTTTGTCAATATTAGGTCCGCCGCTTCGACCACTTTTGTACAGTCGCATCAATCAATTAAAAACTTTAAGATTTAAAGCTTAAAACATTTATGTAGTAAATTATTAATTGCTAGTCTCGCCTGAGAGCAAATTACCGTGCGAAGCGAACCACTGTCGGCACATAAGACTTGGCAATTAAATAGTTTACTACAAAGGTTTCATAGTTATTAGGTTCATTTATTTTTATTTGAAAAATTACCCTATTTGTTGTTACAATCTATCATAATTAAACACACAAAGAACAAGTAATTTATAAAAAATAAATAAACACTCAATAACACATATATGATCATTAACAATATCATATAGCCACATGCAAACCTTTTTGATAAATCCTATTAATTATCTATGTGAATTTTAATGTATGTAATTAATAAAACTCCCATTGGTTTTCGAGCTCATTGTGCCCAATGGACCACAGACGCCAAATAACTTGGCCGCGTAAGTTTTAATTAATTAGATACCACATTGCACATAACCAATTTTAATTAATATATTAGGGTTTTCCCTAATTTAAGATTTATCTTAAAAATCATGTAGCAATTAAATCAACAAACATTCCATGACAAAACATGCAAGATTTTGTCATGGATCTCATATAGCACTTAAAATCATGTAACACATATTTACAAGCCTATATAGTACGCAATCTAATAATTAATGACATCACATAAGGTATTCATTAATTATTCCCGAAAAATTGCATGCAAACCTAGGGTTTTCTACAAGTTTTAATCAAAAAACTAAAACCCTAAAAAATAAATAATGGGTGTCGACCCAATTTTTACAAATTAGGGTTTATAAAAATAAAAACCCTAGCTAAACATTGCATGTATCTATAAAGATTCAATTTTTAAGGTTTTTAGTAATTAATTACATAGTTCTAAACGAGGCTCATGATGCCACTGTTGGAATATGTGAATCATAAAAGACTATAAACACATAAACATCACGAGTATACGCAGCGGAAAGATCTACAATAACATGTAAATTAATTAACTAAATAATAAATAGATGCGTACCTTTTGTGCACTATCAAGAACAAGGTATAAACCCTAATTAGGGTTTATGTGGATCGACTACACCTTAGTCGAATAGGGTAAGTAACAACAAGCTAAAGGAAGCTTGTACTCCGTTCTTGTACACACGTATTACTAGCGTCTCAATATGAAAAGCTAGATTCATGTATCACAAATAAAACATCACAACAATTAGAGTTTGATGTTGTTGATAATACATGGTCGAATCCCAAAATACACTTCATCGTACGTCAACAAGAAAAGAGTAACTATATATAATCATGCATAGACACATGCATGTTAAATACACGTGTTTAATAACACATGCAATATGCATGATCTTAAATCATTACTCCTTTTACCACTTGTACGTGTGTATGATTATCAGTAGGTAGGTAAAGCGAGAAAAGAGAACCGATTGAATCAATCGGTTAGGGATATTAACTTCTGTCAATCGATCTTTTTAAAACAAGAGTAAAGGTTGCTTTTATAGCAATAAAACTTGTCCTCCAAGTTTTATTCTCCACCTCCTCATGTTTCATAAAATGACACTCAACCCCTTCCTCTTTTTCTTGTTCGACCATATAAATATTTGTGATTTAATAATTAATCATAAATCATTATATTAATTATTAATACATTGAGACTCATACGTAATGTGTGCAATCCCGAAGTCTCGTGTTCGAAACCGGACATACAAATATTAATTTATATCCACAAACTCTAACACTAGATGAGACGAGCCACTGAAAACATGTTAGTTCATGTTGTGACGAATTCGTGGATATAAAGAACGTAGAAAACGAGCTTATAACGAGCAAGATACACGCATTTTAAACCCGACGAAACAAATATATATTACCAGCACTAATAATAGAATATTTTCCAAGTGTTAAAACTGTCTTTTTAAGTGACCTTGTTGAGAGCCATATTACTCACTGATCGAGTCAGTTTTGAGAAATTTTTATCAAAAACTAAAATCAAGTAAACCTGGCCTACCTTCCAAATTGACCATCCGTTTGTCAAACGGACATGTAACGAGTAAGATATGACCCTTCCAAGTTACCCAAAAACTACCCAGAAATGGCAGTTTTGGCCCGACTAGCTAACTTAACGACTACTTATCTTTATGATCGAGACCTTTCTAGACGAAAAGTCAGTTCTACGAGTTGTAGATATTGCTACAAACTTTCCAAAACCACTGAGTTTGATTCCTAACTCCTAACGTACACTGTTTTGCGACTAGCTTTGCGAGGCTACTTAGTCATTTTTATAACTTTGAGAAAAATACTAAATTGCGACGAAAACATTATATTAACCGATAAAACACCAAACAAGGATCGTGGAGTACCGTTTCAACATACTTACACGAAAAGTAGTTTATAACTTGACGAGACGTCAAAAATATATTTTTCGTCGAAAAACTTTATTTTCCGAAATCATCGAGTGGTATCGATAACATACGTATTTGCATGTGTAAGGTTATATCATTTCTTACATTAGTTCATATCATACATGTTAGGTTGCGGTTAGAGACCGAACCTCATTCCAGCATAATCACTATTGTCATTGTCGCTTGGCATCAGGTGAGTTTCATAGCCCCGACTTTTACACTGTTTATACATGATTTCTAAACCCTCGGGGTGGGAATACACTGCTTGTTTTACATATGAAAACAAGTGCATTAAACATTTATTGATTGCCTAAGTTGTTGTCGTTTGCCATAAATTCCCCACTATCATGAATCGTTAATTACGTTGTAAGCGCGAATGTTGTGAATAGATCTATTGGGGGTAAACTCCCCCGTCCGGGTTGGTCGCTCCAACTGGTCAAACGGACGCATTTCATTTGATGTCGTACAGGTGTCTGGCAAAGCACCTGTTTGGGGTGATAACATGAACTAACTGTTAAGGCTTCGATGTCATGAGCTTAGTGCAACAATAATACTTTTCGTGAACATATTTGGAGTACACTGTCGTTGAAATCTTGTGGTCCATGCATAACTTGTTTACTTAAACCTATGAACTCACCAGCTTTATGCTGACCTTTTTAGCGTGTATTCTCAGGTGTAGATCTTTACCGCAACACAATCTATTGTTGGAGACGCTTGGCAAGGGCACAGTCATAGACTACTCTGATACATATATTTGGGGACCAATTGTCTATTTTTATGGGCCTTACTTCTGCATCAAATTATATATTGTAAACTAGTTCAATATGACAATGTAACAAAATTTCTCTAAATGTATAAGGCAAAACTGTTCTCTTTACTTTGTGTTGTGATCCAATTTAGTAGCACCCCAGCAACTTGTATGCTTCCGCTGGATCCGATTTTGGGGATGTTACATATTATCAGGTTGATTAGTTGAGATGTGATAACATAAGCCATTGATGAGTCGTTGTGGTGGTTTAATATCGTTCGGCAAATGGGTTTTAAGGGTTGTTATTATTTTGGTTAGAACAAAAAAAAAATTGATAAGTTGAGGCTTTTTTTCTTCTATTGTTTGGGAGTTTTGTTTTTATATTTCCAATTTTATGAGTTTTAATTCGAGATCTGTGGTGAAATATATTATATATATATATTATATAATATATATTATATATATAATATATATATATATATCTATTTGAATCATTTTTGTGTTCAAATGTTTGAATATCTTTGAATGAGAGATCTACGAGTTTAACGATGGGTCTGTGATGTTGCTTACATTGTCTTATTTGTGTTGTATATACATCTGTTCAAGGCCTTCATCGATTCGATTAGAAGAAGAATGGATTAAAGTGATGGAATTCGATAGCCTTTTCAAGGATACATCTCACATGATTGAAGAAACAAAGCTTATTTATTTAAAATTGTCGAACCGTAGGGGGGGGGGTGTGAATACGGTCTCTTCGGCCTTTTAGATATTTAAAAACTTTAAGCCTCTAAGAGCACCAAGTGGTTTATACAACAACAACCACTAACACAATCACAATTACAACCAAAGTATATAAAGTAAGTAAAGAGATACCACAATATATAGTGGTTCGGGATGGGGGTTTATACCATCCGTACGTCCAGTTGCGAATCCACGACACTATACTATTCACTAAGTATAATTCTTTCTGTGGACTACAAACCGTTACAACTGCGCTCCATCGATATGCACTAAGATCGGCGCTCACTAAGAAGAGCTACTCCCCAATGGTATTCCGCCCTCGGAAACCACCCTCAAGGACTCGTGATTCGACTTAACCACAAAGACCACTAAGACCAAAAAGACTTCCCACCGGAAGTATCAAACCCCAACTAGATCCCCAATAATCCAGGCTTGGTCATCTCGACACAAGACTTCCCTTACAACCAAATCGAATTAATAAATGTTTGATTGTTTAATCAAGGTCTAACCTAACCTAGAGACTCGATTGTAATAGAAAGGGTATAGAGAAGAAGACCCTCGACACAATCACAAGAGTGGATTAGGTTCTTGTGATTTTTCCCTTGCAAGGATATGTGTTCTTTCAAAGAATGTTATGTGAAAGACTAAGAACACAAGATAGAATTAGAGGATTGAGAGAAGAGAATTAAGAGAGAATGAAATAATGGCAAAGGGTGAGGAATACAAGAGGCAATGGTGGGTATTTATAGGTCAAGACCCAAAATGAGAAAAACAACTTCAGTGTCTGGCATGCTGCTGGCGTGTCGGAGCGCCAGCGACGCGCCAGGATAACTGGTGTTTTTCTCTTTTGGGTTTTAGTATTTTAAATACCCAACCTTGCTAAACCCCCAATTGTACTTCACACATTTAGACCTTTACATTATTCATCCTCAAGGTCTACCAACTAAAATAAACAATTTATAAAAATGTTTTGTGAAGTGTTTAAGTAAAACCAATTATCAAAGAGAGAAGAGTAGAAGGGATAATTGGGTAAGGGTAGTTTGGGTATTTCTCACATGGCATAGAAAAGAGCGAAAGAATATGTCATGGTATATTCCTTTGCTTAGAAAGGAAGTGTGTATGTTAGAAATAGAGAGAGGAAAGAATTTGAATTTGAAATTCAAATTGTGTGAGAGGGAAGTGAGAGAGTGATGTTGGGTTAGAAGAAACCATGGTTGGGTAAGAAGAGAAAGCATGGTTGATTTAAGAAGAATATCCAAGGGAATATGCTTTGCTTGGAGGCAAAGGGGAGATGAAATGTTGAGATGAGTTTGAGTGAGTTGGCTTGATGTGATGGGGAGGAGCCTAAGTTTGAGATTCAAATTTGAATAAAACCTTACCTTTAGAGCAAGGAGCACTAACGTATGTAAAACAGATGCACTAAAGTATGTCAAACAGATGCACTAAAGTACGTCAAACGGATGCACTAAATTATTCCATACAGATGCCTTATTATTTCAATACAATATTCTGTACAGATGCCTTATTGTTGTAATACATATGTATTAAACAAACAAATTGATGCCAACAAAAATGTATCATAGTTTCGTCATAAGATACATAAGTTCCATTTTCTTTGTGTTAGTGTAATCTAATTTACATTTTTGGCAGCCTGTAGCAATTAAATATTTTACTTCTAACATATCCAAGTTTGAATCTGATTATTACGTATTGCAAGTTTCATCTTGTGTGGCACCCTCATTCATGATAAATTGATAAAATTCTCATTCACTTATCCCTCATAAATACATTTAGACATATAAATAATGTTATCTATAACACACACACACACACACACATTATATATATATATAATATATATATATATATATATATATATATATATATATATATAAAACAGGATAAACATGACTAGATAAAGCCACATCATCACAAATAAGTGTCCATTTACTCAATTTATCTCGTTTATATGTTTAAAAAAAAAAAAAAAAAAAAAAAAAAAACCTGTACATGGATTCGAACTCATGTCCATGTTGATATTATGTGGTGTATTAACCACTAGATCAATCCAACATTTGATTTAAATGTTGAAAAACATACTTTATAAAGCTATACAAATTAAACCTACTAATTAAGGAACTAGGAAGTCATATACCAATATTCCATCTTTAAGAATTGCATGTTTAAACGTTTTTACAATCATCTGAACCCTTAAAGATCAATACACAACCTTCACTGCGCCGATCTTCATCTTCATCCCCATCATACAATATTCATCTCCATCTTCATCACACAATAGCCAAACCTAATCCCATATGCTCATCAAGCGACTTTATTTTATTCTTCCTCCAAAAAAAACTGAACCTCCACAGCCGCTTAAAACACCATAATCGATCTGTTAAAAAAAACCCTAATGCAAAAGATTGCTTCATTACATGAATAAAGAAGTTACGACACGTTCGGTTCATGTCCAGGTAATCACTTTGATATTGTGTTAGAGTTGTTTAACGTTTATGTATTATATGTATAAGAATATTGATTGGCTGTGTTTGGTCACAATGACCTGCTTATGTGGAATTTACTATATTGTAGCAGTACACGATCGAATAAAGAAGTTAGGTTACATTCGGTTCATGTCCATGTAATCATTGTAATATTGTGTTGGAGTTGTTTAAGGTTTAATTCGTTTGTGTGTTTGCAGATTATTCACAAATATTTTAAGGCATCTTCTATTGTGTTTTTTTATATGCAGATTCGTGTTTTTATTTTTATATTCTCATAATCATAAAAACATAATACATGTGTACGTTAATGTTATTTTGTGTAATTGCGTTATTTTGTGTATTTGCAGATTTGAAGATGAAGTGTGCATGTGTTATTTCGATCCAATGTAAGATGGTTTGACTGTAATTGCAGCATGCATAACATAGGTATGATTTCGATGATTTAATTTTCTTTCATTGTATCACCTAATTGGTTGTGGATTGTCGTGTATTATATCACCAGGTTCTTTGGAAGTAGCATGGTATGTTTGCTCATGAGTTTATTATTATTATTATTATTATTTATTATTATTATTATTATTATTATTATTATTATTATTATTATTATTATTATTATTATTATTATTATTATTATTATTATTATATTTTTATTTTTAATAATGAAATTTTCATTAAACTTGAAAACTTTTACATAAAGTTGGATGGGAGTCTAGACACAAGTTGTGCTCCCACACCTTTCTGAATATAAAAGCTAACTCTATGAAAGATAAAAAAACATCACTTTTAACATTATTTGAGTGGCTATTAGCAATAGACTTAATACGTGAAAGGGTGTTCAAAGCCTCTGCATCAAATTCCCCGAACGTAGAAAAGGCAAAAGGTATGAACTTGTATCTATTGACCTCACATTTGGATGCATACTTTCTATTTTTCTTCTCCACAGCATTGTGCAAGGCTACCCCAGGAGCCCATGAAGTCGCCCCAATACCAGCAAATGGAGAGATGCCAGTCACATCCAAACATGCATCTTTACCTTGAAGGCAATTAAATAATAACAAGTCTGCAGGACGTAACTCCTTCCCATCCTCCGATAGGAACCCCATAGGAGCTTCCTTTCGCACCATGATCCCAACCTTAGAACAAATATCCACAAGAATGTCACGCACCAGATTATGACTGAACTTCACACCCACTTCACTGGAGCAGTGGACCGCGTGATCCCCCCATATTATTATTATTATTATTATTATTATTATTATTATTATTATTATTATTTATTATTATTATTATTATTATTATTATTATTATTATTATTATTATTATTATTATTATTATTATATTATTATTATTATTATTATTATTATTATTATTATTATTATTATTATTATTATTATTATTATTATTATTATATGCTCATCAAGCGACTTTATTTTATTCTTCCTCCAAAAAAAAAATTGAACCTCCACAGCTACTTAAAACACCATAATTGATCTGTTAAAAAAAATTAATAAAAAAAAAAAAAAAAAAAAAAAAAAAAAAAAAAAAAAACCCCTGATGCAAAAGATTGCATCATTACATGAATAAAGAAGTTACGACACATTCGGTTCATATCCAGGTAATCACTTTGATATTGTGTTAGAGTTGTTTAACGTTTATGTATTATATGTATAAGAATATTGATTGGCTGTGTTTGGTCACAATGACCTACTTATGTGGAATTTACTATATTGCAGCAGTACACGATCGAATAAATAAGTTAGGTTACATTCGGTTCATGTCCAGTTAATCATTGTAATATTGTGTTGGAGTTGTTTAAGGTTTAATTCGTTTGTGTGTTTGCAGATTATTCACAAATATTTTAAGGCATCTTCTATTGTGTTTTTTTATATGCAGATTCGTGTTTTTATTTTTATATTCTCATAATCATAAAAACATAATACATGTGTACGTTAATGTTATTTTGTGTATTTGCGTTATTTTGTGTATTTTCAGATTTGAAGATGAAGTGTGCATGTGTTATTCCGATCCAATGTAAGATGGCTTGACTGTAATTGCAGCATGCATAACATATGTATGATTTCGATGATTTAATTTTCTTTCTTTGTATCACCTAATAGGTTGTGGATTGTCGTGTATTATATCACCAGGTTCTTTGGAAGTAGCATGGTATGTTTGCTCATGAGTTTATTTATTTATTTATTTATTTATTTATTATTATTTATTATTATTATTATTATTATTATTATTATTATTATTATTATTATTATGTGGGACTTTTATTTCAGAACCATTTTATCTGCGAGAACTGACAGAACCACCAAAAACATACATGCACGCCTTCAATTATTGTATTTTTGCACATATGTTCTAAAAACAATATATATGCTTTAAAAAAAACATGGTTGTTCTAAAGAATTTGATAAGAAATTGGAAATATAAAATTTTTCTTTGAAGGTGTGCATGTATGTTTTTATAAGGCGTGCAACGACAATATTGCAGCCGTGTGTAAGGTTTTTGTGAAAAAAAGGATGAGTTCATGATGATATTGAAGAACATAGGTGGATACTTACGATTATTGATGATTTGCGTATATTTTTATTTTATTTTAGAAGACGTGCATGTATGTTTTTGGTGGTTCTGTCAGTTCTCGCAGATAAGATGGTTCTGAAATGAAAGTCCCCCTATTATTATTATTATTATTATTATTATTATTATTATTATTATTATTATTATTATTATTATTATTATTATTATTATTATTATTATTATTATTATTATTTTACTGTGATCATATGAATAACCATCCGTTAATGATTTTACTATGTGTGTGCACGTGCACCTGGTCTTAGGAACATGTGTACAGAAGCCGAAGCAGTTTATATTTCTTATATAACCATCCGTTAATGCTTTTATTCTTATATACCATTAATGATTAATGCATCTGGTGTCCCTTGTGAGTAAAGTTGTGAAAAAACCGATAACTCTGCTCTATCAAGCTTGGTCAAATCCCCTGTTTGTTTCGTGCTACATCTGTTTATTAACTGAACAATAAATCAACAAGATTTCTACAACAAATCATATTGATAAGCTAAGAGACTCTTATATACTGCAGGCATGATTTGGAAAACTCAGAAATGAAGTGGTATGTGCCTCTCATCGATGACTTTAACCGTAGGTTGGTGAATACTTCATCCCTTAAACTCTCTCTTTTTCCTTTTTTATTTATTATTTTTTATAGCAATGTTTAATTTGTTTGAAATTATATTGTGACATAATAAACACTATTGCAGTGGTTCATTGGAATTTGATGTACCTGGAGCTGTCAATAATAGGTTAACCATGGTCATGGGATTAATTTTCAAAGTTTTCGTGTTTGTTGCTGAACTTATTTCCAAATCTTACTATGTTATGGCAGTACCATGTTATAATGTTCTGTCAGTTACTGGAATCTTGATGCTTATTCAGTGCAAAAAGGCATCTTAAGCCAATTGTTTAATGTTTCGTAAAATGGCCATTATGTATGGAACGAATGTATTCTATTGATTGAGGTTATTAGTATCTTTAGTACTTACACTGGATAACTGTTCATATGAAATTTTACAGAAAAGGGGCTCCATGTAGTTTAAGTTACCTTACACATGTTTCTAAAATCGTTCTATTGACTGGAATAGGTAAAACAAATGATTTTAGTTCGTATAATACATCTTTAGTTAACTTTATAAATGTTTGTGGCTGTTGATGCGTTACTCCATATTATTGTCTCATTGAAACTGTAGCACCACATTTTGATCTTCTTTTATCTATTGTGCTACATCTGTACAATCACATTGTAGCCACTTTCACTTGCCAATAAACTTAACCGAATTCTTCAACTTACTGGATTTAGCGACCTAGTGTATGCTGAAGCGTATGTTACTGTTAATCACTATGATATTGTACTTGATGTAACAGTTATCAACCGAACCAAAGAAACTCTCCAGAATTTGTGTTTGGAATTGGCTACAATGGGTGACCTTAACAAAAAAAGACTCAAGATAGCAAGTGTACCTCTTCCTTTAGCCTAATATGATATGCCTTTACTTTAACAGGAACTCCATGATTTGTCGACCAATATGTTAGATTGATTAATCGTCACCAAGTATTTGGTATAATAACAGGCAAGTGTGTTGGGTATTGGGTCAAAACTGGTATGTTTTTAAAGCACGTCAAAATGGGTTGGGTCCGGATGACTAACCTCAAATGCTCTAATCAAATTACTCTTAAGCCGATGCAAAAATGACTCAAGATAGCAGGTTTATCTCCTCCTTTAGCCTAATATGATATGCCTTTACTTTGACAGGAACTCCATGATTTGTCGACCAATGTGTTAGATTGATTAGTCGTCACCAAGTATTTGGTATAATAACAGGCAAGTCAAGTGTGTTGGGTATTGGGTCAAAACCTGGTAAGTTTAAGTGTCTATCCCGTATATGCTTATCCTTCTTTGTTGTTCTTTGGCATAAGACCTTGATTCAAACTCTCGAAACAGGTGATGTACACTTTTGAAAGCAATATTACTCTCATTGCTAAAGCTTAATAATAGTTTATCATGTTTACCTGATCACCGACGGTATGGAAATTGTAGTAGGTTGTGAATGGATTGCTTGAAAGAGAATACTAGACAGCTGCACTGAAAATTCCTCTTGGCGTCATACCCGCAAGTATTTTCACAACTTCTTCATGAATATTTATTTTAATAGGTTTTAAAACCTAACATTAGTATTATTGACATAGGCATGGAAAATGGTATAATTAAATCTCTCTTAGATTCAGCCAGCGAGGCATGCACACCAGTTAATCCCAAACAGCCGACATGTTTGAAATTGCTTACTGAAGGTCCTTACAGGGTGGTTGGGGATTTGTTACAGAAACCAAGCGTCAAATAGATGAACATAATAAGGACTCAAAAAGTTCGCATTTTGATTCTCCAGTACTGGATGTCTCCTTGGCATTTCCACAAGTAACATGAGCTTTAGCCTTTCCTCCTTGCAGTGAGATTAATGACACTAAATTTTAATATAGTATGATACTTGTATTTCTACCTGCTCATGTCTTTATCGTATTAATTATGCAGCCTCGGACTACTATCAGTTTGTGAACCTATTGACCCCTGAGGAACAAGCTCTAAGACTGAAACTAAGAGTGCGTGTTGAGAAGGAAATTGCTCCAATAATGGCCAATGTGCTTCCATAGTTCTTCATGGGTCCAAATGCGTTATTCTTTTTAGTTTCGTTCGGGTTAGGTATGCTGACCAATCAGGGAGATTTGCAATATGAAATATTTTGTACAAGAGTTAACGTAAATCAATATGATAGTGTCAAGTGCTGAATTGGCTGTTTTACCAAGTCCACTATTTTGATGACAAGAAATCACTATCGGTCACAATATTCATAAACGAGAATACATGGAATGACAGTACCAAGAGCACCTTCAACTTAGGGAGAAAATACTTTCTTCCCAAAGTTAAAGAAGAAACTGTTGAAGACGGTAAGAAAGCTGAAGCGCATCATGTAGATAAACAAGGTAATGAAAATGGAGATGGAGAACTTGCTCATGATCATGAAAATGAAGAACAGGGGGAAGTTGGGGAGAGTAAAAAATGCCCGTTGCCGAGAAGATAATTAAGACAATGAGTAGATGGTAATAGCGTTGTGTCGTCGATCCCTAATTATTTCGGTTATGTACTCCACAAAGCTGGTACATAATGTGCCTAACAGATAACAACTTCAGGAACTTGCCCACAAGAAATTATTAATACCTTATAAAATAAACAAAAAATAAATCCTCTTTCTGTATTAACATGGCAATTATTTTTTCAAGTCTTTAGGGAGTACAACAACTTCTGGATTGATGTTCTTCAATATCTACCTTGTCCAGTTGAACTTGTAAATGAAAACCATGTCCAGTCTAGGGATGAAAAGAAAGTATCCATCTAGTTATTTTTGTTTAATTGCTTCACATTTTTTTATATAATTCAACGACTCTCTTATGGAACTAATGCTCATCATAACATATCTATACTACATATAAAGCATGAATGACTCTCTCTCCTCTTGGTCTTAAAATTAAGACTTACAAGCTATAATGCTTATTGTACAATACACAAAGCATTATTAATGATCTTTCTCATCAATCTTAATTTTAAGACTTACAAGTCTTAAAGCTTAATGTACAAAATACAAAGCACTATTAATTTGGTCAAGATATTTAATGTAGTCAATTAATTAATTGGTCAATAAATACAATTAATTTAGTTATTAAAACACCCCTTACATAAGAAATTCAAATTATCAAGCATATTATACAACCAACTTAAACACAATTCCTACATTAAATGTTACTAATACAAATAATAAAGCACATTATACAAATATTCAAGCACGAACGGGCAACGGGCCAAACGGGCTAGAACCCGAACGGACACGGGTCAAACGGGCATGGGCTAAACGGGCACGGGCCAAACGGGCTAGAACCCGAATGGACACGGGCCAAACGGGCACGGGCTAAACGGGCACTGGCCAAACGGGCTCATGTTATACGAATGACTTTAAAAAAGACCAAAAAAGACGACATAAATTCCTTAGTTAAGGAGTTGAAATACGTCACATGAAATTCTTGATATCCGTAAATTTATTATTAAAAAGAACATAATAAACTAAAATACATGATTCATCGGAAAATATTATTTCAGGGTACCCGCCGCCGCAACGCGCGGGTAGCCTGCTAGTAGTTTGTTAATCATCTTATCTGATTATCCTGTAGCTTATCCAATGTTGCCTCCAACTCATCAGCACCATATGTGGTAGGCCCATGGACTTATTTATGTTGTTACAATATTTGACTGTCACAGTTATGTATTGACCACTTATCACTATTTTCGTTAAGTGGCTAAGTAAATTAGTATAAGTTTTGCTAAACTATATAACATTAGAAAATGAATACTTGTGACTTGAAAACGTAATAATGAGATAATAACTTCTTCAACGTAATGCCAAACACCCCTTTAGTGAGTTGAAACATTCATTTTGATTCTTAGAAGATATGTAAATCTTGATTTCATCGATAAATTCATTTTCTTAACTATAACGATCTTAAAAATGTGTTTTGTATCCCCAAAGTTAGTGACCGTATTCTAATTGTATTATCAGTTAATGAGTTAATGACATGAAAAACCATTACAAGCATATCTCTAATAACCAATCGTTTCATATAACTCGCGAAGTATCTTGAAGAAGATAATACAAGGAATCCGAAAGGTATATAGAAAGTTAATTTGCATGTGCAGAGAACAAATGTAATTGTTTCTATATTAGAGCACACGTTATTAATTCTTACTTGGACTCACTTGGAGAAGAGAGAAGAGTGGCTTAAAAATTCTATGTTGCGATAGAGATGGTAAATACACATATTCAACGACACACATTGTGTATAAAAAAGCTTTATTTCACAATTGAACTAAAAGCATATACTTTGTAATGGCAGATAATTTATTAAATAAATTTGTTTTTATTATATATAGTGTTTACTGCCCATTTTATGCGAGGTTTCGTGTTTCGTTTTCTTAGTGATTTACATGTTATATTGGACAAGAAGATAAATCCAAAAAGATCCAAGTGCATATTGGAAGAGAAGTATACCATCGAAGAAATTTATCTTCTTGGAGGAGGATTTAACCATATTTCATTCCGTCCATGTCGAGCTAATCAGGGGAGTATTAGTTTCTCTTATCTCTTTTATTTTTCCCATTATCATAACTTTGGTACTTCTTAAGAACATTAGGGACAATGTTCAATGTAAGTGTAGAGAGGGTAAAAAGAGATACCTTAGAAACTAGAACTCACTTGATATCTGTTTTGTTTTTAAGTAATTGTTTAATAAACCGAAAGAAATACTTGTGAAGGTAATTTTAGCAACAAATTTAAAACTTTTTATGACATATACGAGTGAAACTTTAATTTTAATAAGCGTATCATGGATATGAATTATATAGCTAGCACAAAAACCCTACCACTTGATAGGGGTGTTGTAAACCTCTAAGATGTTTTACAATCCTTCTAGGCAGTGTACCTAACCGTTGTAGTGCAGTATAGGCAAGACACAGGGGATTGATTGTTTCCTAAGGGAATAGTATATGTAAAGGCCGAAGTGTATGACGATATAGGTCTAAAGGTGAGGGATGATTCTTTTCGTGTTTTTAAATTTTTTAGAAAGCAAATAAAAATTTCGGGGTTTGAAGAGTGGGCGTTTTAGCTACTAATTAACTAAAACTAATTAAACTAAATTAAACTAAATAACAAGAAAAGTAAATTGGTAACTCTTATGATAGGGAGATGTGTTCACTTATATATCCTTACTCCCTAGTTATCTCCTATTGATTAGTCGAATTGTCACATCCTTGTTTTAATTGAAGCGTTGTATTCCTTTTTATTGGTCGTAGGGAGGTACCGAATGCCCTAACTCTATGAACGTATAAGTCTCCCCTAGAAAAGCTTAAAGTCTATTAAGTCTCCTAGGATCTACAAACCACAATTCACGCAATAAATGTAATGAGAAAAACCACTACTGCACTCTAGGGTTGCGTTTTATAAGATGGACAAGCTATTACATATAAGAGTTAAGCAGGTTTTCTTATGCTAACGCAAGGCAATAAATTAAACAAGAGACGACCATCAATAATCAACAACTAGGTTTCATTAGATCTAACCAAACACTAGTTAAATTAGCCTAGCATGTTAAAGTGAAGAAAAGAAAAGCATACAATCAAACAACACATAGATATATTGAATGATTAAAGATGAATTACTTATCTTCAATAAAACATGGATAAAAAGGCTGTAAGAAAGCCTTACAAAAGCTGTAAATTTGTTTAGGGTTTCACCTCCCCAAGTATTATTTCAAGATGTTACCATGAATGAGAAAAAATACGAAAATATATATAGGAATACACTTGTGATGGCGTCACTTGCAAATTGTGACGCCGTCAGCCCACCGCCATTTAGGGTTTCGTCTTTGCTGAATTTTCGTTGTGACGGCGTCGCCTTGTGTCTTCTGATGCCGTCAGGACTTGTGACGCCGTCTCTTTATAAATTATCTGAGTCGTCGCTTGTTAATCTTTCACTAAATCTTGGTCTTCAAATACAAGTGACGGTGTCACTTTGTAAAGTGTGACGCCGTCAAATCTCCATTTCTGACAGATTTGTGACTTGGTCGTTTTTCTTTGTTTTTTCGTCCAAAATAGCAATAAATGCGCCGGTTTTCATATTCCTCATCCCAAGTACCTAACATGCAAAAAGAAACGATTTAGGGCAATATTTTATCAAATAAATATGACTTTAGGGCTTAAATGACCCCTTAAAAAGGTATCAAATAAATTCTTATCAAATATCCCTACACTTGGGATTCGCTAAAAATACGAAAATATATATAGGAATACACTTGTGACGGCGTCACTTGTAAATTGTGACGCCGTCAGCCCGCTGCCATTTAGGGTTTCGTCTTTGCTGAACTGCCGTTGTGACGGCGTCGCCTTGTTTCTTCTGACGCCGTCAGGACTTGTCACGCCGTCTCTTTATAAATTATGTAAAACCCTAAAATTAGCATAACTTGTAATGACCAAAATACCCCTTTAATTTTAAAAGTTTGAAAAATTATAAAATCATATAAGTAATATTATTTGAACTTAACCTAAAAGAAATTAAATCCTAAGTGACCTAATAATATAAACTATTAAAAACTTTACACTATAATTAAAGTCACAACACATATTATTTTGCATAAAAAAAAAAAAAAAAAAAAAAAAAAAAAAGGAAAAGATATACATGCATTAAAATTAAATGATATCCCAATCCCACTAAAATTGGTCATTCCTAAATTGCCTAATCACAAAAATTCGGTCCTCTCCCTCTTTGTGCTGCTGCTATTTCGATCCAAGTAACCACCAAGGAGACTCTTGATTGTGTTCATGTAATACTAATATTAATCTATTTGATATTTTGAGAAAAACCCTAAAAATCTTTATGTATGAATCGACCAGGGGCATATATGATGAAATTATTCGATTGGATTATGTTAATACTTGATATTAATCGACCTAAATATGTTATGGACCCATCTAAAATCGTTTGGTATTAAGAATTAATGATTGGAGTGACAAAAACCCTAAGTTTATACATGAATCTGTGAAAACTGCTACTGATCTGGAATTTTATTCGATTTAATCGGCTGTAGATAAATGATGTGAATGTGTATTTTGGTGTTTATTGATTCTAAAATTAAGTTCAATGAAATAGATACCTGAGAAAATTAGCCTTGTAATTTTTAGAGGTCGGGAAGGCAACTTTTTGATTTTTAGAAATTCGTGTGTCAAACCTGAATTCGGATGTCTGGAAATCAGTCCGTTTTGACGATTTTTCATTTTCAAACCATGAGGAGTTAGGTCATGAAATTCTCCAGTATGTGACTTCAATATGTTTAGTAGTGTCATGAATTTTTGTAGATTTTTCCTGGAGGTATTGGTGGGTAAATGAAGTGGTTACTTTCTGAGTGTTACAGCAGACATGTTTTCTGAGTAGTCCGAGTTGTGGTATTTTTCATGTGGGGTTAAACTAATTAATAAATTCTGGGAAAATTAGTGTGGGTTTTCAAGACATTGAGGTAGCTCTGGGAATTTTTGTGGATTTTATCTTTGAGTTCTAATATGGTTCATAAATTCGACCAAGTGTGGTCTGTTTAGGGTTAAAAGCTGATAAGAAGTTAATTAGGGCTAAATAAGGATTAATTGTGTAACTTAAGGGTGGAACTTATCATTATTCAAACTAAAAGGGTTTAACTTGTTAAAACATGTAACTTTATGATATTTATGTTTCATACCCTAATCTTACGATAGTTTCACTATAATCCCAAAACTATTTATAATTACTTAATAAACCCTAACTATAAGAATGTGATTAGTAACAAGTATTTAAAATCCGTTATGAAATTAAATGAGCTAATAAGCATATTATGAATCATCATCTATGTAGATTCGTTGAAGAGGTGTGACAGTGTGTCCTTGTGTTCATCCATTTGTTTGCTTCCATTCACTCGCTAAGGTACAGATATTCTGCCCTTCTTGTAAGGAGCCTTCGTTCTCTTGATCTCTTGTTTTGATTCGTTTAGGATTCCCCAAGCCATTGCTATGTTTCCCTTTGTTTTGTGAACCTTAGATTTGAACCTTTGCTTTGAACCCTTGCCTTGATCTTTTGCCTTGGACCTTTTCCTTGAACCTTGCCTTGAACCCTGCTATGAACCTTGATATGAGCCTTGCCATGAACCTTGACTTGAACCTCGATTTACTTGATGTGAAAATTGATAAGAAAACCTTTTTAATTATATATGAAAATGTTTTAAGGAAACCATTTTTAAAACTATCATTATGAAAACCGTTTTAAAAAGACCATTTCTATGAAAACTATTTTGAAAGATCATTTTAACTAAAATCATGATTAAAGAATTTCTTTTAATTAAACTTTTGAATTGTAACCTTGTAGTTTCAGATTTTTCTTTGTAACCCTTGAATTCTATTGTATTATTAATGTCAAATGCTTGTGTTTGTTCTGATATGCCACCATTGTTGTGACACCTTTGCCCTTGTCGGGTCGGGGTGTTACAATTTATTTGAGTCGTCGCTTGTTAATCTTTCACTAAATCTTTTTCTTCAAATACATGTGACGGTGTCACTTTGTAAAGTGTGACGCCGTCAGATCTCCTTTTCTGACAGATTTGTGACTTAGTCGTTTTTCTTCGTTTTTTCATCCAAAATAGCAATAAATGCGCCGGTTTTCATATTTCTCATCCCAAGTACCTAAAAAAAAAAAAAAAAAAAAAAAAAAAAAAAAAAAAAAAAAAAACGATTTAGGGCAATATTTGATCAAATAAATATGACTTTAGGGCTTAAATGACCCCGTAAAAAGGTAACAAATAAATTCTTATCAAATATCCCTACACTTGGGATTCGCTTGTCCTCAAGAAAATGTGATTTTATCCGAATAAATCTACAAGTTAGGGGTCGTTTAGCATTGGTATAAAAGTAATTACAACACACATTCGTTCCACAATAGTCCTAACAAGCACGAAAATTATGTAATAGCACCTCA
Source organism: Artemisia tridentata subsp. tridentata (assembly GCA_021014915.2). NCBI lineage: Eukaryota > Viridiplantae > Streptophyta > Magnoliopsida > Asterales > Asteraceae > Artemisia > Artemisia tridentata. The sequence goes on along the minus strand of CP139507.1, from coordinate 425,991,578 downwards.
CATAACATGTATGGAAATGGGAAAATAAAACACTCGCTACCTGTTATAGCACATAGATTACCATAGGCTTGAGAACTGATCAAATCTCCACCACTTTGGCGTAAGCACGTAAGATAAACTATCAAAGAGGGCTGTTAAAGGGTTGTAACGTTAGGTGTAGGGGTATGGAAAACACGGTTTTGCTGGATATAGGGAATTTTACTGGTGGCAAGTCAATCGTCTAAGTCAATCACATGTATAAGGTGGCGTTGCTAAGCCAAGACTTGACTCGACTCGCTAATTACTAACTCTTTTTGTATTTTTCTTGACTCTTTCTTTAATTAAACAACACATAAAGGCGAGTCGAGTCAAGTCTTGGCTTAGCAACGCAAAACCGCACCTTATAGCGTACAATAACTCACCAAAACTATTTAGATTTATTAGTAAAAGTGAATTTATCACTTTCTGACAGTTACATACACCAACATAACAAAAACGAGAGGTTATATTGTTTTTCCTGAAAACCGACACCACATGCGTACCGACACCATTTTAGTAATGGTTAAACTTTATAATTCATTTTCGAAGTCAACAAATTTTATTTCATATCAGTGGTACAGTATTCCCTATATCTGTTTATTTTCTTCTTTATCCTGTTTCTCTTTTCTCCTTTTCGATCTCCACAACACACAACAAGATCATCTCTTTTGACTTCTGCTTGGTGAAGAAACCCAGGATATCCCATCCTCTTCTCCCATCGCCATCAATAGCCGATCTATAAGTGCTTTTTGCACTTCCCCAAGCCTTTTCGATACTCTAATCCGCTCCTAAAGGGGTCAAACCTTCTCGAGATCAAAGAAGGGAAAGAGATGATAGCCAAAAATGGCGAAACTCATCCCTTGGATGATCAAAAGTGAGCCAAATGAGTTTCCACAATTCTCCCTATATGAACCAGTGATTTCCAGGAAGCAACCACACAAAACCCAATCTCACCTCAATCATATACTGTAAGGAATTAAATATTCCATAGATTTGATGATCAAAAACAAGAAGAATGAAACATATAGAATACTGAATGATAAGCAAAATACATAGTACTGCCAGTTCAAGAAAGGTATTGTTAGTGTATTTTATGGTACTGCTGGTCCAAGAGCAAGGTACTGCTAGACCAACAAGGTACTGCTGATTCACAAGCAAGGTACTGCCAGTGCAAACTCAAAGGTACTGCTAGTTCAACACAAAGGTACTGCTAGTACAACAAGGTACTACTAGTACAAAATGAGACTGCTGCTAGTGTAACAACCTGCTGCTAGTTCAAACGAAGGTGCTGCTGAATCAATGAGTCACTCTGCTGCTATAAAGATAAGAACGAAGAAGATATTTATTTTGTATGAGTCATGTTTATACAAATATAATATCTAGATATTTTATCAAGTCATCAAGTTGAACACTCAAGATACAAGTTGTATCTTATTGACTTGACACATGTAAAAGCAAGTGGATAACTAAAGACTTATCAATTTTGTAATGATCTCCTTATGTTATAAAAGGAAGATCATACCCCTTAGATAAAAGTGTGTCTTGGTTGTAGATTAGACAATCAACACCATGATGCTTCACAGTGAAACAAAGTGAACATCAAAAGAGTGTGTGTGGGAACATCAGACGAGGGGTCTGATGTTGTTTATTTTTGTTAAGCCTCAAGGATCTTTGATCCCTGTTAGAGTGTAACCGTATTACTAATGATCAAGTAGTATTGGGGCTGAGTTTAATAACAAAGTGAAAGTTTGACAAAACCTTGTTGTGATAGTATTGTATTCGTTCATTGAATATTCCGCCAATATTATCATTGTTCTTTTTTTTTTTTTTTTTTTTTTGGGTAAAAGGCCTTCAGCCTGGTAAAATTCATTACACCAAAAAACGTTGAAGTACAAAGGATGAGGGTGAATCCCCCATCTCTTGCCCGATCAGGGCGACAAAAATGCACATAAATATGCAACTTACAATGATTATCAACCTAACCACTATATAAGAATGACAAAGCCACTCTTATAACTTACAAAGAACTTAAAACAAAGAGAACAACCAAAAGTGATTACAATTCATGAACAATACATAACTACTCATGAACAACGCATGAGTCTTCAAATCATTTAGGTGCTCCACTTCGACTTCCACAAGTATACCCCAAACTTGACTTCCATAGTATGACATTGTTGAAGCTTCAAAGATCACAACGAAATCCAAAACAGCCCCAACATTCCTTGATCCGTTGCAAACTGCTATTATTATTTTGCAAACAATAATGGCCTAGATAGGATTGGAGTAAAATGCAAAACGGATCAAAATGGAACCATAGGGTGTGAAGACCCTAACTTACACAATAAACATCATAAAAAACAGCTCCCTGTCAACCAATATAAATAGCAGCATCACAGTGCATTAGGACCTGACTTTATGACAGCAGCAAAACGTATACCATAGCAAGCAGCATCATACAGCATGAATACTGATGCGTGGTTTTGCGACCTTACAACAGGTTTTACCTCTCGAGGGATCTCAAGAGGCTTACAACCCCACCAGGCAGTGTACCTGACCGATGTAGTATAGTGTAGTGGTAAGTACGGGGGATTGATCGTTCTCCACAGGGAATAGTGTTCGTTAGGTATGAAAAACTACTCTAATAGGTCTAAAGGTTGAGGAAGATTCTTTTTATGTTTTTATATTTTTTATGAAAGCAAGTAAAATCTCGGGTTTGAAAGAGTGGGCGGAATTAGTTGCTAGTCAACTAACCCAAATAACTACAAATGCAAATAAAATAAATAACTGAAAATAAAAAGTTGGTGAGAAACTTAAGTGTAGAGAAATGTGTTCACTTAGATTTCCTTACTCCCTAACTATCTTTCACCGGTTGATTAGTGTGTATTAGTTGCGTGGATGACGGGTGTATTCCTTAATACCAATCGTGGGGTGGCGTACGTACTTCCCCAACTCTACAAGCTCCTACTTCACTCCTATGTCGAGCCGGCTAAGAAGCTCCTAACATGGGATCACTAGAATTCGCTTGTGCATTAAATACAACCATAAAAACCTTTAGTACGCATTTGGTTCATGTTTCTTAAGACGTTCAAGCAAGTTACCGAATAGGAAGTTAGCCAGTTTTCTTAAGCCTAACATAGATAAACAATCATCCAATACAACTAATAACACACTAATAACCAATAATCAATAGCTAGGTTTCATTAGATCTAAGCAAACACAAGATAAATCTAGCCTAACATGTTAAACAAAAGACAAGAACAAGATAAAATCAAACAACACATAGACATATTGAATGATTAATTGATAACTTATCTTTCAATGTAACATGGAAGATCTCAAGGCAAAAAGCCTTGAAAAAGAAGCTAAATTCGTCTTAGGGTTTTCTCCCAAAAATTCCATACTAAGCTCTCCACTAATGACAAAAAATTAGAAAACTATATATAGACTTTTGGATCTGACGGCGTCACGTTATGTATTGTGACGCCGCCACCCTCGCCGCTTCTAGGGTTCTCGGGTGACCTTCTTGACGCCGTCCCTCTTTAGCTCTCCAAAATCCGTTCTGGCTTATCAAGGCTTGACGCCGTCAGCTCTTGAACGTGACGCCGTCCCTCTTTGATTTAAGCCGTGACGCCCTTGATCAGGTTAAAGCGTGACGCCGTCAGAATTCACATGCAATTTTCACTGGCTTATCATGAGTAAATTTCACGTCCACCTTTTCTTGCCAAGCCATGACGCCGTCCAGAGTAAAATCTGACGCCGTCAAGGGTAACTTTTAGCCGATTTTTGAGACTTTGTCGTTTTCGTCACTTTTGTGCTCCAAAAACGTCCAAAATGCCTCCTTTTCCAGATTTCTCCTCAAAAGTACCTAAAATGAAAAAAGGAACGATTTAGGGCAATATTTGATCAAATAAATACGATTTAGGGCTTAAATGACCCCTTAAAAGCGGTACACTTTTCGCTTCATCAAATACCCTTACACTTGAGATTTGCTTGTCCTCAAGCAAATGCGCTTTTATTCTAATCAAAATACAAGTTAGGGGTCATTTAATGCAAACATAAAAGTAATTACAACAAATAATCGTTCCACTTTAATCATAATAAGCACGGAGATTATAAACTAGCACCTCACAAGTAGTGTTTAGATACTCACATCTCTCAAGTGTCAACAAAATAAATCTCATAAATGAAAACGGATAATATCTCTCACTACCTGTCATAGCAAATAGATTACCATAGGCTTGGGAAAGGATCGAAAACCTCCTCCACTAGGCGTAAGCACCTAAGATAAACTATCAAAGAGGGCTTTTAAATGGGTTATAACGTTAGGTGTTGGGAAAAGGAAAACACGGTTTTGTTGGATAAAGGATGTTTTACTAGTGGCGAGTTAAAGATCTTGATCAATTACATGTACTATACAATGTTGCTAAGCCAAGACTCGACTCAATCTTAAGCTAGAAACAAAATAACAAAATAACAAAAACATAAAAATAAACATAAAATGAAACGGGATGGTAGTCCGTATGTTTTTTCTACTTTTCTTTTTCTCATTTTTTTGTATTTTTCTTGATTTTTCGATTTTTTTTTTTTTTTTTTTTTTTCATACACTATTGCCCTACCATCCAAAATAATACATCATAGGGGCGTTGCATTCCCCTTACACTTGAACTTTTACATAACTTTACAAATAACTATTCTAATAACTCGAATTAAGATAATTGAAAAACTTGGAGTACTTTAAAATATTTAGCACATATGGGGGTAATAAATGATGTTCTTCCCCATTACTCCATTACACTAGTACTTTACCCATGAGTCCCAATCGTCCCAAAACAATATGTACAAGGATATGACTCGACTTAACAACCATGTAATCAATTAGATAATTAACTTGGGTTTAAACAAATGTTGTCACAATAATGCACTAAAAATGAGTGCATACAAGGTAGGCTAAGGCGATTTGGGTGTACATTTAAGTGGGGTGTAACAAATTCTTCCTTTAAGTAAAATGCTTAAAGGTCGAAACGAAAAGATAGGCTCTGAGGGGTGTACTAGGGGTATCGTGTACTAAAAATGAGTACAACGCAAAGGGTGTGGGAGAATTACTTGACCAATGTAGCCAAAGTAATTATAACAAAAACACAGGTGTAAAACAATGGGTTAATCCTAATGCCTCTTATCATGTAGTAAATCTAACTACACGAATGTAGTCTCACTTGTGGCCTCGGAATGGTCCTAACACAAGTTCTAGAATCTAAGTGCTACCGGTACACACATCATAGCATAAATGCTTTTCCTACCAATTCTAGGGGCGAACCTCACATATTTGGGGGTGGAAAATTTTTTAGTGGTACGGTTTTTGTGCTAGTCATATAACTCCTATCCGTGAGATGCTCATTAAGATCAAAGTTTCACTCCTATATGTTGTAAAAAATTTTAAATTTGGCACTAAAATTACCTTAACAAGTATTTCTCTCAGTTTTATTACACATCTACTATTAAACAAACAAAAATCAAGCGTAATAGCATTCTCTAATCGTACTTTTACCCTCCCCTTACACTTAAGATGAACATTGTCCCCAATGTTCAAATAACAAGATGTAAAAGTAAAAAGTAAAAGAATGAAATCAAATACTCCCCTGATTCGCTCGGTGGATAATGAAATAACACGGTTAAATCTTCTTCCAAAGTAATGTTGAAGCTCCATGACTAATGCATCGCCAAAAGCTTGATTCAAAAACATTTCCTTGTCCGAAATAACCTGTTAAACCTGAGAAAACAAACACAAAAACCTGCATAACATCGGCGGGATAAAATCTATATATAAGGATATAATGCTTGTGGAATGATAACTTTGCAGATTCCTGGAGATTATAAGTTGGAGATTTTAGTAAAAACTTTTTAAAAACAAAAACTTTCAAAAATTTCTGAAAATTAAATCTGACGCCGTCAGGTTATAAACCCTGACGCCGTCAGAAATGACCTGACAAAAATTTTTATTTTAAGTTTCCGGAAAATTTCTGGAAAAACCTTTACCTTACTTCCTGGAAATCCTGCAAAACATCATTATGACTCGATACAAGCATTTGACTCAAACACATACTAATATGTATGTTAATTTATTATTATTACGATTCATGTTAATTTGTGTTCTAATAAACCGATTTAGATTTCCCTTACACTTAACTTTTGCAAAATACCTTTATATGTAGTTAAGACGAAGTTAAAAACAAAATAAAGCATTTTCACAAATTAATTTTGAACATGAATCAATACTAATAAAAATTAAACACACATACGGAAACAAATAAAAACAAACAAACAAACGAATAAACACACAAAGCAAATAAATAAAATAAAGCTTGGGTTGCCTCCCAAGAAGCGCTTTTCTTTATTAACGAGTCTTGTAGCTAGACTCAAAGTCACTCTACCCTATATAAGTGAGCTCGTCATCGAGGACGTCTTTAGGGTTAAGCTTGGATTGAAGTTTCCTATTGGTCCGCTTAGTACGATATATCTTTTCAAACTTCTCTCCATCCGGGTCATACAATGTCATCTTAATATGCCATGACCCATCTCCATCTTTGGGTGGTTTATCCCAATTCCACTTATGATCATCTTCCTCACAAATCCACTTATTCATTCCTAGGTTAATTGGCAAAACTCCTAGGAACTCAATCATCCTTCTAAAAACTAGAGGGTCTTCAAATGGATCCAATTCGGTGTCCCTAGCCAAGAGTTGTTCTACCGTATGTGTTCGGTTCACAAAGTCCTCTTCTAGGTAAAATGGGCGTTGGGGTCCTATGAAGCCTCTATCTATCCAAGGTCCATATCTAGATGGTCTCCTATTTAATTCTAACCAATGGGGTGTTGGTTCCTCACTAGTATCATAGGCATGTTTCTTAACATCATAGACTGACCAAGTATCTCCTTCTCCTACCGCTATCTTAGATTCCTTACAATCAATCATAGCACTAGCGGTCGCCAAAAATCCTCTACCTATCAACAAGGGGCATGTAGGGTCGCTAACCATATCAAGGACGTGGAAATCGGCTAAAATAGTTAGTTTTCCAATGTGTACTAAAACGTCCTTAACTACTCCAACCGGGTAAGCAACACTCCCATCCGCTAAACCTATTATCACCTCGGTTTCTTCAAGTTTTCCAAGTTTTAGAGAGGTGTAGAGAGGTAACGGAAGTAGGTTAAGGCTTGATCCAAGATCGGCTAATGTGTCATAAGCCTCCGAATTACCGATCTTGCAAGGTAGAACGAATAAGCCCGGGTCATCTAACTTCTTAGGTAGCTTATTTTGAACGAAGGCGGTCCCTTTTTCGCCTAACTTGAGCTTCTTCTCATCCAACACATCAACAACCGGACTTTCAAGGTGGAGCTCCTTGAATTCTTCGTCAAGGTTTTGAGTGGGAGGTGTTTCAACTATGTTGTTGACCAATTTGGATGTCATAACTTCTTGGTCATTTGGAACGACTTGGGTTTGTTTGAAACACGTGCTCATGGAATTGACCGAATAATATTGTGGACAAGAACTAGGGGACGAAACCGATGAAATAGCGTTGACGTTTAGTTTCGGGTTCTTGACCATTTTGCTAGGGAGTGCTCCCATTTCTCGGTCATTGAGGGCTTTCAACAAGGTGTCAATCTTATTGGTCATCTCGCTTTGTTTTTGTTTGAAATCGGCTTCAAACTTGGCTAAACGAGCTTCTTGAGATGCCATAAATTGAGACATCAATCCTTCAAAGTTATTGGTACTACCATTGCCGGAAGGATTGTCGTTGAAATTACGGTTCGAGTTGGAACCGCTTGATTGGAAACGATTAGGTGGGTTGGAAGAATTGGGTTGTTGTGAGTTTTGGTTTTGTTTCCACCTAAGGTTCGGGTGATTTTTCCATGAAGGGTTGTATGTATCACCGTAATGGTTTGGCTCGGGTTTGAAAGTGTACCACTTGTCTCCCGCTCCGTCGGTACGCGAGGATGCGTAGTCCACAAAAGCTTGTTCGGGGAGTTCCATGCAATCACGAGTGTCGTGGGGACCACTACATAATTCACATGAAGAAGTGATTTTGTTCACTTGGCTTGAAAGTTTAGGAACCTCGTAGGATTTCATGAGAAACTTGACTTGGTCTTCAAGTTCTATGATCCTACGGTCGGAAGTGCTTGAATTGTTCAAAGGCAAAGATATTGCCTTGACCGTTTTATTCAAATCACGGGGATCACTCCAACTTTCGTTGTCATAAAGAGCAAGATCCTCTAGGAGAGCCCATGATTGTTCCGCACTTAGATCACGTAGCTTACCACCGGCCGATTGGTCAATGGTTTGCCTTGTGTAGAGATTGATATGGTCATAGAAGATTTGGACTTGGAGCCAAAGTTCTATGCCATGGTGAGGGACTTTTTGGAGTAAGTCCTTGAATCGAGTCCATGCCTCGTAGAGAGTTTCGCCTTGACGTTGTTGGAACATCAAGATATCATTCCTTAGCTTGGTAGTTCTTCCCGGTGGGAAAAACTGAGCAAGGAAACGAGTAGTGAGATCATCCCAAGAGGTGATGGATCCTGCGGGTTGACGTTCTAGCCACTGACTAGCTTGATCCCGCAGAGAGAATTGAAAGAGACGCAATCGGGTCGTCTCTCGAGTGGCAACATCAAGGTCTATAGAATCAACGATTTTAAGAAAGTCCTTGAGATGTTGATTAGGATCTTCAGATCGAAGTCCATGGAATGCGCATCCGCTTTGCACCAACCGGATGGTGTCGGATCGCAAGGGTGTGACATTGGCTCCTTGAGTGAGCTCAATGGTGTTTCGATAGCCATGGTGGCTAGGACGGGAATACTCTCCTAAGGTACGGGCTCTAGGAGGTGGTGGTTGTTGTGGTGGTGGGTTGTTGGGATTAAGGATATTACCATCTTCCATGATGTCGGATGGTATGGTTACGAACAAAGACACGAAGAAAATAGATAGACTAAAGAAAACCTAGATAAATAAAATAAAAATCTCACTAGAAAGGAATCTAGTGAGTAGACCTATAAAGTAAAAAAAAATCAACCTAAACAATAACTATTCCCCGGCAGCGGCGCCAAAAACTTGATGCGTGGTTTTGCGACCTTACAACAGGTTTTACCTCTCGAGGGATCTCAAGAGGCTTACAACCCCACCAGGCAGTGTACCTGACCGATGTAGTATAGTGTAGTGGTAAGTACGGGGGATTGATCGTTCTCCACAGGGAATAGTGTTCGTTAGGTATGAAAAACTACTCTAATAGGTCTAAAGGTTGAGGAAGATTCTTTTTATGTTTTTATATTTTTTATGAAAGCAAGTAAAATCTCGGGTTTGAAAGAGTGGGCGGAATTAGTTGCTAGTCAACTAACCCAAATAACTACAAATGCAAATAAAATAAATAACTGAAAATAAAAAGTTGGTGAGAAACTTAAGTGTAGAGAAATGTGTTCACTTAGATTTCCTTACTCCCTAACTATCTTTTACCGTTGATTAGTGTGTATTAGTTGCGTGGATGACGGGTGTATTCCTTAATACCAATCGTGGGGTGGCGTACGTACTTCCCCAACTCTACAAGCTCCTACTTCACTCCTATGTCGAGCCGGCTAAGAAGCTCCTAACATGGGATCACTAGAATTCGCTTGTGCATTAAATACAACCATAAAAACCTTTAGTACGCATTTGGTTCATGTTTCTTAAGACGTTCAAGCAAGTTACCAAATAGGAAGTTAGCCAGTTTTCTTAAGCCTAACATAGATAAGCAATCATCCAATACAACTAATAACACACTAATAACCAATAATCATTAGCTAGGTTTCATTAGATCTAAGCAAACACAAGATAAATCTAGCCTAACATGTTAAACAAAAGACAAGAACAAGATAAAATCAAACAACACATAGACATATTGAATGATTAATTGATAACTTATCTTTCAATGTAACATGGAAGATCTCAAGGCAAAAAGCCTTGAAAAAGAAGCTAAATTCGTCTTAGGGTTTTCTCCCAAAAATTCCACACTAAGCTCTCCACTAATGACAAAAAATTAGAAAACTATATATAGACTTTTGGATCTGACGGCGTCACGTTATGTATTGTGACGCCGTCACCTCGCCGCTTCTAGGGTTCTCGGGTGACCTTCTTGACGCCGTCCCTCTTTAGCTCTCCAAAATCCGTTCTGGCTTATCAAGGCTTGACGCCGTCAGCTCTTGAACGTGACGCCGTCCCTCTTTGATTTAAGCCGTGACGCCCTTGATCAGGTTAAAGCGTGACGCCGTCAGAATTCACATGCAATTTTCACTGGCTTATCATGAGTAAATTTCACGTCCACCTTTTCTTGCCAAGCCATGACGCCGTCCAGAGTAAAATCTGACGCCGTCAAGGGTAACTTTTAGCCGATTTTTGAGACTTTGTCGTTTTCTTCACTTTTGTGCTCCAAAAACGTCCAAAATGCCTCCTTTTCCAGATTTCTCCTCAAAAGTACCTAAAATGACAAAAGGAACGATTTAGGGCAATATTTGATCAAATAAATACGATTTAGGGCTTAAATGACCCCTTAAAAGCGGTACACTTTTCGCTTCATCATACAGCATGAATACCACACTCAAGGGTGGATAAGAATGAAAATCAAGGCAACATGAGACTAGCTATAGACGAACCATAGGGCAAACCACCCTAACTTACCCAATAAACATCATAATGCCCTTCAATACAGCCATGTAAACAATACCAATCATGGAAAAGCATTATGCAACGAACCATAGGGTGAGAACACACCCTAACCCAACACGACACACGTCACATACCCTCTCTCAAACCCACTTCCACGACTGATCATCACAACCCAGAAAAAATAACCACGATCAAAGAGATCGACTTCCATAAACAAATGGACAAGCGTCCAACTTACAGGAAAAATAATAAACGAAACTCTAATTAAAGGGTTTCGTTATCTTCAAAGCATTATCCAAACAACGCCATGTGCATAGAATAATAAGAATGATCAAATATGCAACAAGGCAGAACCAGCATCGATCAAGTAAAAACCTAAAAAAGGTTTTGTATTCATTCAGCGCAACAAACCCAATAGCGATCAAATCCAAAAATACGAAACCCTAATAAAAAGGAATCGTTCTTCAAAGAACCCTATCAAACGAGGTAGGGATAGATCCGAACCGCCATAGAATAAAAATCGATCCTTATATATGTAAAGTCAAAACCGACTTTAGGAATCAAAAACAAGGAACGAATAGATAATAATAATCGACCCTAGAATGAAAAACGATTACAAAAATCATTTAAGGATTTGATAGAAACAGGACGATTGTTTGTATGGGCGATTCTTGGAAACCCTAAGATAGTACGAATTAACCTAATTGACAAAGAATAGAAAGTTCAATAATCGAATTAGGAGAAAACCGATTGAAAATCAAGGGTTGTAAGGGTTTCACAAAAATCGCAGCACACCACTTCTTTGATAAAAACACAACCCTAGAGAATCGATTGCATACCGAATAAACGAATCAAAGATTGTTATAAGGTAGAGAGACGATTTTAAGATTGGTTTGGCCGGAAAAGCAAAGAAGAAGTGGCGGCTGGGAATGGGTAGAAAATCGCCCCTAGTGAGAGAGAATTAGGGTTGTATTCACCCAAGGTCGATATATATTATCATTGTTCTTTAAATGTAGAAATCCTAGATAAAGGCTTAACAGCCTAGAGCCTATAAACGATCACGTAAACTTATTGTTAGTAACCTCTAAAATAAGTTTCCACAGTTGGTATCAAAGCTTAGGGTTGATATAATTGAATTAGAAGAAACAGAAATGGATGCACATGATGCTCAAACAAATGTTGCTGCAAAGTTGCCCGTGATCAAACCTAATGAGTTTGAGTTATGGAGGATGAGAATTGAGCAATATTTCATGGTCCAAGATTATACTCTTTGGGATATAATTATATATGGTGATTCTTTTTCACCAAGCTATTCAGAGGTTGTCCTAGAAGGTAAAACAAGTAGGAAAAGAAATACTGGACCAGTGTCAAATGAAGAGAAGATACTGAAGAGAAATGATCAGAAAGCAAGAAATTTGCTGCTTATGACCATTCCTGGTGAGCAGATGCTATCATTTAACAAGTATCTTGATGCAAAAACTCTTTTTGAAGAGATTTGTGCATATTTTGGTGGTAATGAAACTACCAAAAAGACACAGAAGACACTACAAAAGCAACAATTTGAAAACTTTACTGCTTTTAGTAATGAGTCTCTTGATAAGCTATTCTCAAGATTACATAAGCTTGTCAGTCAGTTAGCTGTGTTAGGTGTTGAGACAGAGAAGGAAGATCTCAACATGAAGTTTTTGAGAAGTCTACCTGATGAGTTCCATACTCATGTTATTGTCTGGATGAACAAACCAGACATTTAAACAATGAAGCTCAATGATTTGTACAACAACTTCAAAATTGTTGAACAAAGTCTTAGAAAGTCTGGAATTTATGGTACTAGTTCTGGGAACGTGGCACTTTTGTCATCTCCTAGTATTGGTAAGGCTGAAGAGGTAGAAGAAGTTGAAAGTGTTTCTAATGCTACAAATGGTGGTCCTTCTACTAGTTCACGAAAGACTGTTGCAGGACTTGGTGATCCAGCATTCTATGTATTTATATCTAGTCAATCTAGTGGTTCTCCTCTAAATCATGAAGACCTAGAGCAGGTTGATGGTGATGATTTGGAAGAGATGGACATCAAATGGCAGGTTGCTTTGCTCAGCATGAGGGCCAAGAAGCATTGGCAGAGAACTGGGAAGCAAATTACCATAAATGGTAATGATACTGCTGGGTTTGATAAAAAGAAAGTGGAGTGTTTCAACTGTCATAGGTTAGGACACTTTGCTAAGGAGTGTAGAAGCCCAAGAAAGCAGGAGAATAGAAACACATGGTATAAGCAAGATAGGAGAAAGGAAGTTACTGTTGAAGAGCTAAAGGCTATGTTGGCTATTGATGGTATTGGTTATGATTGGAGCTCGATGGCTATTGAAGAGGAAGCACCACCAAATGCTGCTCTTTTGGCCAATGAATTTGCTCTAATGGCCCATTCTGATTCAGAGGTAAACAATATTACATCTTGTACTGAATCATGTCCTAATCTTAAAGCTTATGAAGACCTTAATAAGAGATTTGAAGCTCATAGAGAAGAGCTACTTAACTCTCTTTTTAATTTGGCTAATCACAAAAGAGGTCTAGCTGCTGTAGAAAAACAAGTCTTACATTTTAAAAGTAATGAATCTCATTTTACTAATGACATCAATATACTAAAAAATGACATTAAGATCAGAGATGAGTGTATTGTTGAGTTGAATGATTCATTAGCTAAACACAAAAATGAAAGAGAAAATGTAAAGGTTTCTGTGGATGTTTTAGCACATTCCTCAGAAGGATTCAATAAGCTTTGGGAAGCCCAAGTTATTGATAAGGTTAATTCTGGTGTTGGCTTTAAGTCTGTACCCCCACCATATAGAGGTGTTCATTCACCTCCAGGTATTGATTTAGCACACACAGGGTTACCTGAGTTTCAAGAACCAATCATGGAATATGGTTCTAAGGTCACTAAATCTCCAAAGATAGAAAAGGTAAGTAAAAGTTTAGATAAAACTTTATCTTATCAGGACAAGGTGTCCTTTGTTAAGAAAGGAGATGCTATAGTTGTTGAAGATTGTACAACTGATAGTGATAGTGATGAAGAAGAACAGGTTATGTCTAAACCTGTATTGGTTAAGAAAGTAGGAACAAGTTTTTCTAAGATAGTCAATCACAACACTAACAGGCCTAAGTCAAATGTTAAGACTGTTAGGAAACCAGTTAGATATTGTGAACAATATAGAACTACAAACAAGCCCAGAGGTAACCAAAGGAATTGGAACAACCTCAAGTCAAACCAATTAGGTGATGACTTTGCATTTTACAATAAAGCTTGTTATACATGTGGTAGTTTTGACCATCTTGCAGCTTTCTGCAACCAAAGGGTAACTGGGTATGAAAACAATAGGGTGAACTACAAAAGGCAAACTCCTCAAACTTATTTTCACTCTAACACTCATAGAACAAAACCCAGAACAGTCTCAAATAAGTCTGGACCCAAAGGTCCTGACAGACAAAAAGGTCCTGCTAATACACACAAAAAGGCACTGCCAGTTCAAATTAAAGGTACTGGTAGATCAAAAGGTACTGTTAGACCTATGATGACTGTTAACCCAAAATCAACAGCTAAGGATGCAAAAACAACTTTCATACATGCATCTAAAACTGTTCTAAGGCCCACTCAAACAAAAGCAGTGGTCCACAAACAAATTTGGAGACCAAAGAGTTCAACTACAAAGCTAGCAGACTCTGCTAAGCATGTTATTCACTCTGCTGCTAAGGGTAATAGGGCAAATGCTGTTAAGGCCTCAGCATGTTGGATTCAAAAATCCAATGTTGCATCAACTGTCCTTAAAAGATTAAATTACATTGATGCAAGAGGCAGATCCAAGTCAGTAATGGCTTGGATCCCCAAAGAAAACTAACTCTCTTATTTGTGTGCAGGAACATTCTATTGATCATCAAGATCAAGGATACTCAGATAGTGGATGTTCCAATCACATGACAGGCAACATGTCTTATCTTTCAGATTTTCAAGAATTCAATGGAGGATATGTTACCTTTGGAGGTGGTTTTCGTGGCAAAATTTCTGGTAAAGGTACTATTAAAACCGGAAATTTAGATTTTGAAAATGTGTACTATGTACAAGAGCTAAAGTATAATCTTTTTAGTGTTTCACAAATGTGTGACAAAAAGAACAATGTCCTTTTTACTGACACTGAATGTCTTGTTCTATCTAAGGATTTTAAGATGCCTGATGAAAATCAAGTGCTTCTTAGAATTCCTAGAAAGGCCAATATGTATAGTGTTGATATGAAGAACATTATTCCTAAAAAGGATTTAACTTGTCTTGTATCAAAGGCCACATTGGATGAATCAATGTTATGGCATAGAAGGCTTGGTCATATTAACTTCAAAACCATAAATAAAATTGTTAAAAATGGTTTGGTAAGAGGTTTACCTCACAAAAGATTTGAAAATGATCAAACATGCATTGCTTGTCTAAAAGGCAAACAACACAAAGCCACTTGTAAGCCCAAGATTTTTAACTCTATCAATCAGTCATTGTTTATGCTGCATATGGACTTATTTGGACCAGTTTCAGTAAGGAGTATACAACATAAAAAATATTGTCTTGTTATAACTGATGACTATAGCAGATTTACATGGGTTTTCTTTTTAGCCACTAAGGATGAGACATCAAGCATCCTTAAGGAATTCATTACACTGATAGAAAACCAAGTAAGCAAGAAAGTAAAAGTCATTAGGAGTGATAATGGGACATAGTTTAGAAATAGAGTTATGGATGATTTCTGCAGAGAAAAAGGTATTAGGAGAGAATATAGTGTTGCTAGAACACCACAACAGAATGGAGTGGTTGAAAGAAAGAATAGAACACTAATTGAAGCTGCTAGAACAATGTTAGCTGATTCTAAGCTACCTATAATCTTTTGGGCAGAGGCAATTAACACTGCTTGCTATGTTCAAAATAGAGTTTTAGTTGTGCAGCCTCACAATAAGACATCATATGAACTCTTTAATGGTAGAACTCCTGCAATAGGATTTCTTAGACCTTTTGGATGTCATGTGACAATTCTCAATACCTTAGACCATTTAGGAAAATTCGATGGTAAAGCAGATGAAGGTTTCTTAGTTGGATATTCTCTAGTTAGCAAAGCTTTTAGAGTCTACAACTTAAGAACTGAGAAAGTACAAGAAGAACTACATGTGGAGTTTCTGGAAAACAAATCCAATGTAGTAGGTCAAGGACCAAAATGGATATTTGATCTTGATTATCTAACAAATTCTATGAATTATATACCTGTTGTTGCAGAAACTAATAATTTTTCAGGTTCACAAGCAACAAATGAGGTGGAGTTAGATAAAGATCAATCTGATGTCATTATGCCATTATGGTCAAGTACCAGTGTGGATTTAGCTTCAAACAATGATGAATCTTCTTCTGGTAAAGCAAAATAAGATGTTGAGGCTCAAAGAAAAGATGTTGGAACAGAGGAACAACACAATATGTTAAATATTGATGGTACTGCCGAGTCAGAGCAAGGTACTGCTAGTTCTTCTAAAGGTATTGGTAGTTATTTTGAAGGAACTGTTAGTTCAGTTGAAGGTACTGTTGGTCCTTCACACTCAAAAGATGCAGAGTTCCAAGAAGATGAAGTGGATTTGAGTAATCTTCCACAATCTTATCATGTTCCTACTACCCCACACACAAGGATTCACAAAGTTCACTCCCTGGATAATGTGATTGGAGATATACAATCTGGTGTGAAGACAAGAAGACAACTGGTCTCTTCAGACCAAAAAGGGATTCTTGATGCCCTTTATGCTTCAAAGCAACATGAGCTTTCAAACTCTTGTTTATTTGTATGTTTTCTCTCTCAAAAGGAACCAAAGAATATTCTTACAGCCCTAGATGATTCAAGCTGGTTAGAGGCTATGCAAGAAGAGCTTCTTCAGTTCAAGATTCAAAAGGTTTGGGTGCTAGTTGATTTACCTAGGAATGAAAAGGTAATTGGCACTAGATGGGTTTTTAAGAACAAAAGGGATGAAAGAGGAATTGTGATCAAGAATAAGGCTAGACTAGTAGCACAAGGGTACACACAAGAAGAAGGAATAGATTATGATGAAGTTTATGCTCCAGTAGCAAGAATTGAGGCAATTAGGCTGTTTCTAGCTTATGCTTCATTTTTAGGCTTCACAGTCTACCAAATGGATGTCAAAAGTGCATTTTTATATGGTAAAATTGGAAGAGAGGTGTATGTTTCACAACCTCCTGGTTTCATTGATCCATTACATCCAAACAAAGTGTACAGAGTAGTGAAAGCTCTCTATGGCCTTCATTAGGCACCAAGAGCTTGGTATGCAACACTAGCTTCCTATTTATTAGAAAATGGATTTCAAAGAGGAAAGATTGATCAGACACTTTTCATCAAACAGCACAAGAAGGATCTTCTGTTAGTGCAGGTGTATGTGGATGACATTATCTTTGGATCTACATGGAAGGAAATGTGTTTAGAATTTGAGAAGCTTATGAAAGATAAGTTTCAGATGAGTTCTATGGGAGAACTTACATTCTTTTTGGGTTTGCAAGTTAAGCAATCATCTGAAGGCATATTTATTAGTCAAGACAAATATGTTGCAGAGATACTTAGAAAATTTCAATTTGCTGATTCAAAAATAGCAAGCACACCAATGGACTCTGAGAAGCACCTTCTGAAAGATGAAGATGGAGAAAATGTAGATGTACACAATTACAGATCTATGATAGGCTCTTTGATGTACCTTACATCATCTAGACCTGATATCATGTTTCCTGTTTGTGTCTGTACAAGATTTCAAGTTCCTCCAAAGGTTTCTCATTTAACTGCAGTCAAGAGAATTTTTAGATATCTCAAAGGTCAACCAAGGTTGGGTATATGGTATTCTAGAGAATCTCCTTTTGACTTGGTAGCATATTCGGATAGTGATTATGCTGGTGCTAGCTTGGACAGAAAGTCAACAACTGGAGGATGTCAATTCCTTGGGTGTAGACTTGTCTCATGGCAGTGTAAAAAGCAATCAAGTGTGGCAAATTCAACAACTGAAGCTGAATATATAGCTGCTGCAAGTTGCTCTAGTCAAGTTCTATGGCTTCAAAACCAACTCCTTGATTATGGGTACAATTTCTTAAACACTGTTATTTATATTGATAATAGTAGTACAATTTGTATTATTAAAAATCCGGTACAACACTCTAAAACAAAACACATTGAAATTAGACATCACTTTATAAGAGACTGCAATGAGAAAAGATTAATTCAAGTTCTTAAAATTGCTTCAGAGCATAATTTTGTAGATCTGCTAACAAAAGCTTTTGATGTTTCAAGGTTTCAGTACTTGGTAGCAAGTATTGGAATGCTTAATCTTTAAATTTTCAATATGATGTGTTTTTGTACACAAATTTTTGTTGGTACTGCTGGATTTATAAGGTACTGCTAATATATCAAAATTTGAATTGTGTTATTCATACAGTTGGTTCTATGATTATTCTAATGCAAGACAAGTACTTTGTACATTGTTCTTTTGGTTTTAGACTAACTATTTCAGGTATGAATATGTGAACACAAAGGATATTTCAAGTGAAATGGGAACAGCAGAATGCTTATCAAATTGCTGACCATAATAGGTTTATGATGGACTAAGTTTAGGAATTTAACCTCCTTAAAACTTCTTTCTTGAAATCTAGTTATGATATTTCACATTGAATTGATGACTTAGTTGATCAGATAGTAACTGATACAACTCACTTTCTATCATTTTATACTTTTAAGTATAATGAGCTAGTCTAAGGACATCTGATAGAAAGAACAGCTAGTAAAAGTGAATCTAACACTTGTGTTGGAGGCAACAATTGCTATGAGCTGGAAACCCTGTCAAGAAAATCTTTTGAATAGATTTATCTTTTCACAGGCAGTTAGTGATAACTGAAAAACATTGGTTCTCACACAACCAGAGGTTGCTTTAAACCAAAATGCTAATTAAGTGTCTGTTATACACTTAATTCCTTCAAAATGGTTGAAAGTAGTATGATTTTTCAATTCTAAAATCATGAACATACTACTAAGTTAAATGATTTCTTAAAAGGATTTTCAAGGATTCACAAAAACCATCCATTGATGGACTATGAATCAAAATGTCCACTGATTCACCTCTCATAGGAGTTAACACACCTAGAAGTGATGAGGACAGCAACTTAAACTTTTAAAGAATTGATGGCTTCATGTACAATATTGTCTGACAACAAAAGTTTCACATTGATAAATCAGTCAAAGGTACATAGTGAGATCTTCCAAACAAGGGGAGGAAACAAAAGTTATTTGCTTCAGGGGAGGTTACAATCTCAGAGGAGTAAATAATAGCCCAGAAAAGGAAGAATAAACCAATATATGGAAGGAGAAGACAAGAGCATACAAGATGATGATGTAGAGGTTGAAAAATGATTAGAATAGATCAAATATCTAGAAGGGATGAAGCATTTCTAAAGGAGAAAGTTCTATCTAGATCAAACAAAGGAAAGTTTCAATTTCAGTTCATTATGTTTGTTTATCACTTGCAAAGGCATGCTGATAGATGATTTCACTTGTTGAAATCATTGCCTCTTACAATTCCTCCATCCAAGGAAATTGCACCATCTTTTGGTACAATGTTTTGATATTGCTGAAGTCAAAGAAGAACAAAGCAGATGAGTTCAGAATAAGAAGAATAGTTCAGATTCATGAAGTGTTTGAAAGATCTTCACAAGTCCTCATTTAATTCAGAAAACATATTTGAATTGATTCACATGTTTAGGGGAGGATTGTTAGGAATTAAATATTCTGAAGTTAGAGTATTAGAATTTACTCTAAGTCAAAGGTACTGCTAGTTCATGATCAAGGTACTGCTAGTACATCAAGGTACTGCCAGAGCAAGAAGGTACTGCTAGTTGTATATGGTACTGCTGATCAGTGAGTCATAGGATAAGATCGAAAAGATATTTATTGTATTTTGGTCAAACATATACGGTAGATAATATCTTACTCCATGTGCTTTGTTAACAAGTTGTATACATAGATACATGTTGTATCTTATGTACTGACACAATAAGCATAAGTTAACCAAGTAAGTCGGCCAAGACTTTAAGCAATTTGTAAAGATCTCTTGGACTATAAAAGAGATCTTAGTCTAGTGAATATGTGTGTGAATATCTGTTAAGACATAGAACAAACAAAATTACATATTACAAATCTAGAAATATAAGATTCAAGGTCTTTGTAACCCTAGTGATAAACACAAGATCACTCGTATTATTCTGAATAATATTGAATCGTTTAGTGAAAAACTTTCTTTGTTCATTGTTAAGTAACAAATATAATTCTTCCATTTCCATAACATACATAACCTTCTAAGTGTGGTTAAGTAAATTCCGCGTGCTTAATCATATTAACTCAATATATCTTATACACAAAGACACAAGGTTTAACCACCTTAACCGTGTATCAAACAGGTCCTCATAGTTGGTATCAGAGCGGGGGGCTCTGGATCTAGGAAAAGAAAAGGTTTTTGCTAAAGAAAGAAGAAAAATTCGTTTTTGCTTAATTTTTCGCAACTTTCTGCAGAGCAGTTTTGCAAAGGCTATAACTCCTTCGTTAACCGTTGGATTGGGCTAAAATTTTTGTTGAAGGTTCTTGGTATATCAAGGCAGATTCTCACCGGAGGGATCTTCAATCTGAGACTTAGGTTGCAAGATATGCATCATTGAAAACTGCTGCAGAAACAGTTGAGGTATGGTCGAATTTTTGGTTTTCTTTCAAGGTTCACACACATAGGGGAAGAATCACACACAGAAGAGAGTTGGTTCTTAAAAGTTTAAAAGGCTTAATTTTTATTTATTTGGTGAAGAAGTCATAAAAGCCTACAGAATGGAAGATTCAAATGGTTAACATATGGGTTTCAGGGGAAGCTTAAATGTTCAAGTGTTTAACCATTTATACTTATGCATCATCACACGGGAAAGTTATTGATTCTTATTATTGTTGATTAGTATTGCTACTGATAATTTTGATTTTTGATGTCTCAAGTTCATTTTTAGTGCGGAAAGCTTAATGGAGGGTAATTTGAGATGTTAGAAGGATAGATTAGATGTGTAGTATTAATTCATAGTTGTAAAAATCATATTTGTAATATTCTCTATTTGTTGATAACAAAAAAGGGAAGAGACGTGATGGATAGCATAGATTAAGGGGAAGTTTCATTCATGGTGAGATTTAGTTATCTCAATTTCTCTACTTCGTCTAGGGAAATTCGTACAAGAATGTGTTTGTTTTGTAATCATCAAATAGGGGAAGATTGTAAGGAATTAAATATTCCATAGATTTGATGATCAAAAACAAGAAGAATGAAACATATAGAATACCGAATGATAAGCAAAATACATAGTACTGCCAATTCAAGAAAGGTACTGTTAGTGTATTTTATGGTACTGCTGGTCCAAGAGCAAGGTACTGCTAGACCAACAAGGTACTGCTAATTCACAAGCAAGGTACTGCCAGTGCAAACTCAAAGGTACTGCTAGTTCAACACAAAGGTACTGCTAGTACAACAAGGTACTGCTAGTACAAAATGAGACTGCTGCTAGTGTAACAACCTGCTGCTAGTTCAAACGAAGGTGCTACTGAATCAATGAGTCACTCTGCTGCTATAAAGATAAGAACGAAGAAGATATTTATTTTGTATGAGTCATGTTTATACAAATATAATATCTAGATATTTTATCAAGTCATCAAGTTGAACACTCAAGATACAAGTTGTATTTTATTGACTTGACACATGTAAAAGCAAGTGGATGACTAAAGACTTATCAAGTTTGTAATGATCTCCTTATGTTATAAAAGGAAGATCATACCCCTTAGATAAAAGTGTGTCTTGGTTGTAGATTAGACAATCAACACCATAATGCTTCACAGTGAAACAAAGTGAACATCAAAAGAGTGTGTGTGGGAACATCAGACGAGGGGTCTGATGTTGTTTATTTTTGTTAAGCCTCAAGGATCTTTGATCCCTGTTAGAGTGTAACCGTATTACTAATGATCAAGTAGTATTGGGGCTGAGTTTAATAACAAAGTGATAGTTTTTTATTCGTTCATTGAATATTCCGCCAATATTATCATTGTTCTTTAAATGTAGAAATCCTAGATAAAGGCTTAACAACCTAGAGCCTATAAACGATCACGTAAACTTATTGTTAGTAACCTCTAAAATAAGTTTCCCAGAGCAAGAAGGTACTGCTAGTTGTATATGGTACTGCTGATTAGTGAGTCATAGGATAAGATCGAAAAGTTATTTATTGTATTTATAACATAAGGAGATCATTACAAACTTGATAAGTCTTTAGTCATCCACTTGCTTTTACATGTGTCAAGTCAATAAGATACAACTTGTATCTTGAGTGTTCAACTTGATGACTTGATAAAATATCTAGATATTATATTTGTATAAACATGACTCATACAAAATAAATATATTCTTCGTTCTTATCTTTATAGCAGCAGAGTGACTCATTGATTCAGCAGCACCTTCGTTTGAACTAGCAGCAGGTTGTTACACTAGCAGCGGTCTCATTTTGTACTAGCAGTACCTTGTTGTACTAGCAGTACCTTTGTGTTGAACTAGCGGTACCTTTGAGTTTGCACTGGCAGTACCTTGCTTGTGAATCAGCAGTACCTTGTTGGTCTAGCAGTACCTCGCTCTTGGACCAGCAGTACCATAAAATACACTAACAGTACCTTTCTTGAACTGGCAGTACTATGTATTTTGCTTATCATTCAGTATTCTATATGTTTCATTCTTCTTGTTTTTGATAATCAAATCTATGGAATATTTAATTCCTTACATATACCTCAGTCAAGAAGAAGAAAAGGGTGTGTGGAGTACTTGGAGATCGGGTTGGACTTATCATTTGTCTCCTGTTAATCGACCTTCTGTTGTATACATAGGGTTCTAGTTGTTGGTTAAACTTTCATTATTAAAATTTGATAGATACATAACTCGTTATTCTTTTGTTGTTGTTGTTGTCATTCTGCTTCTATTTCGGAAATTTAGTTATAGTACCATTCAAGCTTTTGTGATGTTTATTTTATGGTATGGTAGAACTAAACTGAGAACTAAAAATCGTATCTAAATCGGCTCAAAAACTGGATGTGTTGTCGACTGTGTTCATGCTCGAATGAGTAGTAATTAGACTCGAATTGTGTGTTTGGATTCATACTTGAGTTTTGTGTTTATGTTGTTTGGTTCTTGTACTCGGTTATGTTATGCTAGTGCTCGAATCCTAGTGTTGAGTGTGCTCGGAATGTGTTTGTGTTTGGCTTATGCTCTAACCTCATTAGTAATGAACTCGACTTCCTGTTGGTGTTGTGTAGATGTGTGTTTGAATTTAGTCGGGAATACTTGGTGTCGTACTAGTTTATTGCGGGGCAAGTGAATATGCTTGGTGTTGGATTTAGTCGGGAATACTTGGTGACTCGGTTTGTATGTGAACCACGAGACCACTCGAACTCACCATAATATGTGGCTCGTTACCTTTATTTTTTTTTTGGCTCGACCATCACCCTCGAAGGGTGCTATGGTTCGCTTGGGAAAACCACCCAATTAGTCGAATGTTGAGTGTTGTCTCAGTGTATATCACCCCCGATGGGTGCTTGTTACACTGGAATTATAAAACACACACGGGTTTGTTTTGGTTGTGACTTGTACGCCAGGTCAAAAGCAAGAGTCGAGTTCCCCCCCCCCCCATGAACTGTGTCACACGAACTGATTAAAACGTTTCGAGTTGTGTTTTTGGGTTCCAAAAGTAGTACTGAATCTTTGTTTATTACTGGTTTTAGCTTCAAATTTGTGTACTGGATCTTTTCTTCATATTACTAGTTTTAGCACTTGGTTGGGCCAAAGCCCACTAGTGGCTTACTTCGATCCATTTCTTTCCCATACCAAGCCAAAGCCCCTTGAGTCCTTAAATGACCACGTTCGGCCGAAGCCCATGTGACTTATATAAACAAGCAGGTCGCTGGCCATTTCAGCCCAAATCGGGTGAACAAAAATCCGATCGGTTTAGTAGAAAACGTGATCCATAGCCCAGTTCGTCACACACTTAAATGTTATGTCGACTTTAATACAATTCATTCTAAACACACGAGATGTGATCATTACCATTCAAGTAGTCGTTAAAAATCATTTCAACTTCATATTAACAACTCGACGAATAATTGTTTCATTACATGTCATGAAAATATAATAACTTGATATATATATATATATATATATATGTCATACGGGGTAATTTAAAAACTCTACGTGAGTTTTCTAACAAACGCCTTTACGTTATAACACATTTGGATTGTCAAAATATTTTCATATACAAACAAGTCGAAACACTAAAGTTTGAAATATAAACTAGTTGTTGCTTTATTTGGCATATAACTCGAAATTGTTTTACCAAAACTTATATAAATCGTTAGATTATGAAAACGGTTGTTTTACAAACGCAAATTGCAATTTGGTTAAAACAATGATTTCTTGTATACCCGAATTATTAACATATCGCGAAATGATGTAAACAATGATGATAACTTTTTCAAACGTAACATTCTTTACAAAAACCATATGTATATACGAACATATATATACACACACCATCGTACACACACTTACTCATGTAACACACATACCCCACTTAACAACAACGTTTCCATATGTCGTCAATGCTTGACATGCTATAGCAATTGTCTTTCGTACGTAGCTTTCCGATTTCTGTCAATCCGAAGGCTTACTCGTCTTGGTCTTTTGTACACTTGTACACTCCAATGAGCCAATACCTACAAGTGTTAAACATTGTTCCAACTTAAATGCTGCCACACCAACAACAACAACATAAACTCTTTAGAACATTTGGAATTCTTGAATTCGAATTGT
Source organism: Artemisia tridentata subsp. tridentata (assembly GCA_021014915.2). Taxonomy (NCBI): domain Eukaryota; kingdom Viridiplantae; phylum Streptophyta; class Magnoliopsida; order Asterales; family Asteraceae; genus Artemisia; species Artemisia tridentata. The sequence goes on along the minus strand of CP139507.1, from coordinate 425,966,914 downwards.
GAACTAAAATAAACTTTATTAATCTAGGTCGCGTGTCGGTGCTGAACACTGTCTGAACTATTTTGTGATCTGACTGTTATTTATCAAGGTGAGTTTATAGCCCCACACTATTTAAACTTGTTTTACTATTGGGGTGAGAAACATGCAAAAACTATTTTAAGGACCAAACTATTGTCTATGCTATTACGTGGTTTACCCTAAGCCCTGTTATGTCCCTCTATGCCCAACTCATGAACCGTCAATTCCTGCTAGGAAGCGCGAGTGTTATAAATAGATCTATTGGGAGTAACGTCCCCGTTCGGGTTGACCGGATAGGCAAACGAAGGTATACCATGTTGAAACTACAAGTGTCTGGGATAAACACTTGCCGGGCCCTGTTATTTAACATGCTTCTAGAGCATGCACACAAGTTATAGCTTCGGTTGCATGAACTTAGTGCTAACGTAATATACTGTATTTTTATATGACATTGCTTGGGTTGTAATGTTCATATGCTAAACTCATGATCCAACTGCTGATTTACTGCTTATTGATAAACCTATGAACTCACCAGCTTTTTGCTGACGTTTAGCATGTTTTTCTCAGGTGTTTAAGCTGACTAATACGCCAAGGTGGTGGCAGGGCAAGGGTCATAGATTACTGTCTGAAGGCTGTGGACTTTTAATTATGACTTGTTTTTGTCTGGGACAACAGAATTTGTGGGCCTCACTTTATTTACTTAAAACAATGATTTAAACAATATTTTCATGATTTAATGAATTAAAATGGAGTATGTATTCCGTTTTTTGTTACCTTGTGTTGTGATTATCAATTTAGTAGCACCCCATAACCCGAATGCTTCCGCAAAGCCAGATTTTGGGTGTGTTATCGGGCAGGCATGTCTTATAATTATCATTGGCATATTTTACTATAGCGAAAGAAAGGTGGTGAAAAATGGTTGAAAAGTGTACATATTGAAAGAAAGGGTTTTACCCATATTGCTATCAAATTAATGAGAACACCAGAAGAAAGGAAGGGTTAAAATTATAAAGCTTGTTTCCAAAAAATTTAACCAATATGGTGTTTGGGATCGTGTATTTTAAGTGCTTAACAACTTAAAATTATGCTGATGTTATTACTATATAGGCGTTGTTTGAGATTGCTTATTTAACAGCGGGCTTGACTTAGAATTATCGTTGAAAAATGTAAGTTAACAAAAAAAAAATATAAAGATACTGAATTATATATCGAATGGATTAAGAACCAAAAGAAATGTATGTTTATCGAATATTCGAGAGAATATAAAGCATGACAACCTTCGTGTTTACAAACTTATTTACATGAATGTTGCGTTTGCTAAATCATAGATGTGCCAAGATGCCAGATTAACACATTCATTCCAGAACCTTGACAGCCGGCACATTTCATTGAAGCGCCTGACTTTGATCTGTTACTGCAACATTTATAACTTCAGTTAGAGAACATAATAGAATATATTATAAGTTAGACACCATGGACTCTGTTAGGAAATTAAGCTTTAGCAGTTAGAACTGTTGAAGATAGCAGTTAAGACTGTTGAAGATGGAAGTTAGTACTGCTGAAGAGTTTTGAAGACATAAGCAGTTAGGACTGCTGAGTGAAGAAGTTTGTATTGATTATGATTTATGTAATAGATAATTATGGAAAAGATATTGTGTATATCTTATACGTTTTAGTTGATAGTTATCTTGTAAAGGAATCCTTAGTCTATAAAATGATTGCGTAGGTTAAAGTTTAGGTACGATAACAGAGATACACATATACGTATTGTTTAGTTGAGATTCAAGGTTGTAAACCCTAGTGATAGGAGATCACTCGTATTATTATTCTAATAATATTGAATCGTTGAAGTTGAAGTTTATCATTCTGTGTTCATTCATTGTTTCATTCAAATCATACAAAACATAAACACATAAAGTCTTCTAAGTGCTAGCTAGTAAATTCCGCGTGCTAGACTACGTATAATTCTTAGTATCACATCTAACACAAGGAGTGTGTGTAGATCCGGTCAAGTGGTATCAGAGCCAGGTTACTGATACTTAGATTTAGAAGATCCGAGAAGAACCAAGATGGACATGGAAATAACACCAAACACAACTAACATTGCTGCTAAGCTTCCTATGCTTAAACCTAATGAGTTCGACATGTGGAGACTTCGTATTGAGCAGTTTTTCCAAGTGCAAGACTATGCACTTTGGGAAATCATTGAAGAAGGAAACTCCTTTACACCAGTAACAACAAAAACTGTTGTTGAAGGAAAATCTGAGACTACTGTGCAGACAAAGCCAACCACTAATGAAGAGAAGGCAAGGCACAAGAATGATGTTAAGGCTAGAAGTTTGCTTCTGATGACTATTCCCAATGATCAGTTGCTGAATTTTAGTAAGTTCAAGTGTGCTAAAACCCTTTTTGAAGCTATTGTTGCAAGATATGGTGGGAATGAAGCCACCAAGAAAACCCATAAGACCCTTCTCAAGCATCAGTTTGAGAACTTTACAGCAACAAGCAATGAGTCGTTGGATCATATGTTCAATAGACTTCAAAAGTTGGTGAGTCAATTGGCTGTTCTAGGAATTGAGATGCCTCAGGAAGATCTCAACTCCAAATTTCTGAGGAGTCTACCAGCTGAATGGGCTATGCATGTGGTAGTATGGAAAAACAAGCCTGATATAGATTCCATGAGCTTAATGGATCTCTATAGCAACTTCAAGATAGTTGAACATGATATTAAGAAGTCTGCTGGATCAAGCTCAAGCTCAAGCTCAGGGAATTTGGCCTTTGTATCAACTCCCAGTTCCTCAAGTACAGATGAAGAAGTGCAAGTTGCTGGAGCAGTTGGTACTGCTAGTGCAAACCTTGGTACTGCTAGCACCTCAAGCAGTACTAGTGGACTTTTGAATGATGATACTTATTGTGCTTTCCTGACTACTCAGCACAATGAAAGTATGTTGACTCATTCAGATCTTCAAGAGATTGATGAAGATGATATTGAAGAGATGGATATTAAGTGGCAGCTCTCTCTTCTTAGTTTAAGAGCTAGGAGATTCTTGAAGAAGACTGGCAAGAAGATTGTCATAAACAGTAATGATGTTGCAGGGTATGACAAGTCCAAGATTGAGTGCTTCAATTGCCACAAGAAAGGTCATTATTCAAGGGAGTGCAGATTACCATGCCAACAGGATGGAAAGAGCAGAGGTTATGGTAACAAGTCAAGGGTTGTGGAGGTTACTGATTCAAGCTCGAAAGCCATGGTTGCCATTGATGGCTTAGGATTTGACTGGAGCTATATTGCAGAGGAGGAAGCAGAAGCATCTACAGAGGTTGCTCTCATGGCATTTTCTGATTCTGAGGTACAAGTTTCAAAATGTTCTAAATCTTGTGAAGCTTTAAAAGATCTAGAAACATTTAAAACAAGATATGAGAATCAGAGAAAAGAGCTAGTTGAAACTGCTTTTAGCTTAGCAAATCATAAGAGAGCTTTAGCTGTGTTAGAAGAACAAATTGTTCATTATCAAAGTAATGAGTCTAAGTTTTCTGATGATATGATTATTTTTAAGAGAGACTTAATGTTTAGAGAGAATGAGATCACTTTGTTAAAACATGAGCTAGAACAGGTTAAGAAAGCTAAGGAGAACATTCAGATGAGTGTAGACACACTTGAATACACATCAAAAGGTGTTCAAAAGATAATTGAGAATCAGATCCTTAATAAAGCTAAGTCAGGCCTAGGATATAAGTCAGTTCCACCTCCCTATAGAGGAATTCCATCACCCCCAGGTGTAGACTTAGAACACACAGGACTCCCTGAATTTCAATTACCTGTGCTTAACTATGGTCCTCAACCCAAGAAGGATGTAGTTGATAAACCTATGTTTGAAAGTGCAAGTGATAAATCACTATCTGAGGACAAGGTGTCTTCTGATAGGTCCTCAGCTAAGGACTCAGATGCTCCAACCATTGAGGAATGGACTTCTGATGATGAGGATGCTCAGGCTGTGGTTAAGCCTGTTAGTGCTAAAGTGGAGGAACCAAAAGTTCCAAAGATGGTTAAACCTGAGACAGTTAGGCCTAGATCAAATGCCAAACCTTTTAGACCACCAGTTAGGTATGCAGAAATGTATAGAACCACAAACAAGCCAAGAGGTAACCAAAGGAATTGGAATGACCTAAAATCTCACCAATTAGGGGAGGATTTTGTCTGCTATAGGAAAGCTTGTTACTATTGTGGTAGCTTTGACCATCTTGCAGATTATTGTGATAAATGGGTATCTGGATATACAAATCATAGGTTGAGCATAGCAAGACCTCAATCTTTTCTTAGGAATGATAAAATGATACCTAGATTAGTTCTTGTAAGGTCTGGACCTAAAGCAGTTCAAACTGCTAGACCAGCAGCTCAGACTGTCAGACCTATGAGAACATTTCACCCAAGGCCAATAGTTCAAGGTGCAAAACTGTTTTCCAAACCAGCACCAAAAACTGTTAATAGACCCTTTCATCACAAAGCAGTTGTAAAAAATCAAGTTTGGAAACCTAAGGTAACAACTACCAAGCCAGCAGTTCCAACTGCTAGCAGGGTAATTGGTACTGGTGTGAATAAGAACACTGCTAAGGGAAACATGGGTAATGGAGTGAATGCATCAGCATGTTGGGTATGGAGACCTATTAAACCCAATGGTGCTAAGAATGTTTTGAAAAGAATGAATTATGTTGATGCTAGAGGAAAGCCTAAGTCTGTTTTGGCTTCGGTTCCACAAGGAAATTAATTTTTCTTTGTAATGTGCATTGTTAGTCATATGCTTTTATATTGTGAGACAAGTTCTTTGTATCTTGTTTCTTCATTTTTGGACTAACAATTGCAGGATTGGAGAGAAAACACCAAGGGATTATGAATGCTTGATGTTTTGGACTAAATGGTGTTCTGGAGATTAGTATGTGATCTTTGCATACAACAAATGGTAATTGGTTCACCATGTCTTATCCACATAAGAACCAACTAGTCCAGAGCAAACGGTTTCTGGTAAAGACTAATCAAATCCGTTGATGGTTGACAATTTACCAAAAATTGTATGGTTATCAGCTCACCATATCTAAGTGTGAAGAGTTGGCTAGTCTAAAGCAAACGGCTATTGGTAAAGACATATCAAATCCGTTGATAGCTGATAGTTTGCTAAAAACTATGTTTGAGCCATGATATTTTAAAATTTACTTCAAAAAATTCGTACGGCTCAACAAAATTTTTCCAACAGTTGGTACGGTTAGTACAACGTTAGGATGGCTCAACTAGCCGTTGTAAAAATCTGTCAGTAATTAATTTTCTAGCCGTTGGGGTAAAACCGTTATTCTTAGGATACTTATAGGGATTTTTATAGACGATAATTATCTTTTTACCATAAATTCATTTATTCTCTTTCTAAAGATAATTTATCTCATACGCATATTTCGCAAAACCCTAAACAGTACCTATAAACCCCAAGCGACTACATAAAACCTCAATTCCAATTTACAAGATCATTGTATTGCTATAATCTTTCATTTTTCATCATTAAGAATGGCTGGATTGGAATTTGTTAAGCGTCACAACCAGGTTGCGTTTTTAGAGAAAACAGAGCAAGGAGATGGGCCGAAGTTTTATGAGATTGTGGATTTTCTCAACCACTCTCACATAAGGTATGCTCTAACCGTTTCTCCTACTCTTTATGTCTCGCACATCACACAGTTCTGGCAGAATTCATCTGTCTTGACAAGTGATGACGGAGACTTAGAAATTCATTCTGAAGTAGATGGCGTTAAGTTTGTTGTTACCGAGTCTATACTTAGGAGACATCTTAAATTAAATGACTCAGATGGTATCCACACTATGCTAAATACTGAAATTTGGGAAGAACTTTCTAAAATGGGGTATGATACATCTGAAAACAAATTGACTTTTCAAAAAGGATGTTTTTCACCTCAATGGAGATTTTTGATACATACTCTTTTATGTTGTTTAAGTCCTAAAAAGACTGCTTGGGAGCAGTTCAGTAGCAATATTGCTATTGCTCTCATTTGCTTGTCTACAAACAGAGTTTTTAACTTTTCAAAATATATTTTTGAGGGTATGGCATCAAATGTTGACAGTAAAACAAAGTTTCTAATGTATCCAAGATTTGTTCAAACTCTTTTGAATAAAAAGAAATATTTGCTTACAAAACCAACAGAAACTTTTGCTACGCCTAGCCTTCAATCAAAGGTTTTTCAAAATATGGCTATGGCTAGTAGGCTTTTTCAAGGGGAACCAGTTCCATTGTTTCCTCAAATGCTTCAAACTGAGTTGAGTGAAGGTTCAGCAGTTCCAACTGATCCCCATCACACATCCACTCAAGAACTTGAAACAACCCAACCACCACCCATCACTTATAGGAGAAGGTCTAAACCTAGTCTAACTAGGGTTGTGACTAGATCCTTGCCCAAAGATTCACCTCTCCTAGTAGGTAACACAGCTAGAAGTGATGAGGGTAGCTCTTTACAAACTGAATTGATGGAAATATGTACCAAGTTAGTTGACAGAGTAAAGACCTTGGAGGAGGAGCTTAAGAAGAGCAATGAGGAGCTGAAATCTCATAAAGAAATGTTTTCCAAAGTCTACACCAAGCTAACAAAAAGGGTGAAGAAGCTTGAAGATCAGTTAAAGAAGAAAAGGGCAAAAGTGATATTGGATGATGATTCAGATGGTTCAGAAGGGGATGATGAAAATTCTTCCAAACAGGGGAGGAAATTAGGTAAAGATAAGGATAGATCAGGTTCTCAGGGGAGGCATGATAAAGGTTCAGAACAAGATGAAGGTTTTGATATTGGTTCAGGTTCTGGTTATGTTCAAGAAGAAATAGCTGAGACACATCAAGCAGTTCCAAATGTTGAAGCAGTTCAGACTGCTGAGACAGAGCATGAAACAGTTCAAACTGCTGAGACAGAGCATCAAGCAGTTCCAACTGAAGAAACTTCGGCTGAGCAAGTTTATGAAAGTAGAAGAGCAGATAAAGGTAAGAAGCCAATGACATCTGAAGAAGTTGCTGCTGCTCAATAACTTGAAAGGCTTAAGAGATTAAAACCAAAAACTCAAGAACAGATAGATCATGATGCAGAAGTTGCAAGGCAAATGATAGAATAAGATTTGACTAAAGAAGAAGCTAAACAAGCTCAGATTGCTCAAGATGAGGAATTTGCAAGAAAAATGGCTGTTGATGATGTACGAAACATAGCTGAATTTATGGAAAGAACAAGATCAAAAGAAGTAAATCAAGAGGAGTTCAATGAACAGCTACAATATTTGTTAAATTCTGATGTGATTGTAAGAGCTCAAGCTTCAATGGTTCTTAAAGATAAACAGTTGAATGAAGAAGAAAAGACAGAGGAGCTTAAAGAATTCATACTCAAAAAGAATGGAGTAGCAACATGGGAAGATCTGATTCAGAGGATAAGAGAAAGGCAGAAGTCAGGATACAAGATAAAGTTGCCAACAAAGAAGGAACTAGTTGAGTCTATGAAGCATTATTTGAAGAACTCAGCAAATTACACTATGAATGACTTCAAGGGAAAATCTTATGCCATAATTGAAAGGGAATTCTATGAAACTTATGCTATTCTGAACACTCCAAGCAGAAGTTTCAAAACAGGTAAGAAGAGGGAATCAGAAACTATGGAATCAGAAGTTTCAAAGAAACAAAAGTCTGAAGAAGAAGGGTTAACAAATGAGAAGATCAGAAGTATGATGATGATTGTTCCAGAATCTTCTTATATTAAACCTTTACAAGTAAAACATCCAATCATTGACTGGGAAGTTTTCACTGATGGAAGAATGAAAGGATGGAAGATAATCAGACTTGGAAATATTTCTGAAAGGTACAAGTTGTTTGAAGATTTACTCAAAGGTTTTGACAGAGAAGATCTTAATCAACTATGGAGCTTAGTGAAAGAGAAATTCAGAGATAAAGATCCTATTGAAGATAAAGATAAAGAACTATGGGTTCAACTAAAGAGAATTTATGAACCAGATGGTGGAGAGTCAATATGGAGATTTCAAGCACAAGTCATGGACATCACTTGGAAGTTATTTGGAACGTGTGGAGTACACAGAGTGTCTACCAAGTATGGAATAGAGATCTATATGCTGGTTGAAAAAGATTATCCACTCAGACCAGGTGTTTTGACAATGATGTCATATGTTAAACTAGAAGCTAATGAAGAATCTGAGATGGCTGATATGCTGGTGACAAAGATATTCAACCTTGCACAAGAAGTGAAAGCTAGATCTAAGAGATTTGCTTGATAAGTGTTTGAAAGAATTTTCAGCATTAAGAAGAAGAAGCTTAATTTGAAGAAACTTAGTGATTTGGATAGAAATCATAAGTTTAGGGGAGGATTGTTAGGAAATTAAGCTTTAGCAGTTAGAACTGTTGAAGATAGCAGTTAAGACTGTTGAAGATGGAAGTTAGTACTGCTGAAGAGTTTTGAAGACATAAGCAGTTAGGACAGCTGAGTGAAGAAGTTTGTACTGATTATGATTTATGTAATAGATAATTATGGAAAAGATATTGTGTATATCTTATACGTTTTAGTTGATAGTTATCTTGTAAAGGAATCCTTAGTCTATAAAAGGATTGCCTAGGTTAAAGTTTAGGTACGATAAAAGAGATACACATATACGTATTGTTTAGTTGAGATTCAAGGTTGTAAACCCTAATGATAGGAGATCACTCGTATTATTATTCTAATAATATTGAATCGTTGAAGTTGAAGTTTATCATTCTGTGTTCATTCATTGTTTCATTCAAATCATACAAAACATAAACACATAAAGTCTTCTAAGTGCTAGCTAGTAAATTCTGCGTGCTAGACTACGCATAATTCTTAGTATCACATCTAACACAAGGAGTGTGTGTAGATCCGGTCAGACTCATTAATAACATACATTAAGACTCTATATGTAATGGAAAAATATAGATGAAACAATTTCACATCAAAATAATTCTCACCGTGTAAGGGCCGGTGAGTAGGAGGTGAGGATCTCTCTCTTCATTCCATAACCTTGACAGCCGGGGCATTTCTTTGAAGCTTCTGACTTTGACTCGTTACTGTTGCTCTTCTCAACCTTAAGGGACCATAAAGAATCCATCAAAGACCACTCTCACCCAAGAAACTCGCCCTTTACTTGATTTAACATTCCTTAAACCAAAAATTGATAAGAAAGATTTAATCACACCATGTAAGTATTTTTTACATTATCCACAGATCATGATTAGACTAAATCTTGCCATATTATAAAGCTACTTGGTTTCGTATTAACTATTAGGATATATTTAACTACAATATCCTTTTTAATGTATTAGTTTTTGAATAGAAAATTGTCCATTTACTTTATTAAATAGTTTAACGGTAAAATTATATTCATAATAGGATATATAAAGTTTTGATTTTTGTTGTAAATAAAACTTGTTTATTAAAAAAAACAACCTACAATGCGTTTCTGTTCATAGCTGGGACAATTTGATATGTAGTTGAACAAACATCATCTTTAACATGGAAATAATTCTGAGCATTAATCTTTACAAACAATGTGTCACATCGAGACATTTGAGTGTCGATCCAAATCCTTATACACAATTAATGTATTGTTCTTTTTAACTAAGTGTAAACATCAAATGTACATATCGCTAAACTTAACGTACACCATTTCATGACCTCTACATCCTCAGCCCCTACACTCCTTAGGTTTCACTCAAAATTAGTTTATAATCTAAAAATACATACCTATCCCATTTTAAACTACTTCATACGTACATAATACATACTACTAAATTAAGCTTGCACCACTTCATGACCTGCACCGCTCTAATCCATGAGCTTGCATTTTTCCATTCGGGGATAGAGGATATGTAGGACCATCCGGTTTCCGTGACTCGTGGTCTTAATCATGGATGTTCTAAACCTACATATTGTCTTCTTTCTTCAAAGGCTTTTCTGCCTGTGATTAGCTCCATTAAGATCACACCGAAGGTGAATACGTCGATTTTTGTTGTTACTTTGCCCATCACTGAATAGTATACATATATAAATTAGTAAAATGCTAGATAAGGTGAGAAAGAAATAACCAATTAGACATTTTTTTACACAATTATTCGATTGATAAATAAATACCTTTGATGTTTCCAAGCCATGCTAAAGACGAATAACTGTTCTTGTAGTAGTGAAGAACGAAGTGTATGGTTCAAGAAGAATTCTCATATTTTGGCAGTAACCCTTTAGCCAATCCCGTTTTTACATTAAGAAAGTGTTCTTTTGGATCAGACCTTTCGTGTTCTTCAGTTAGAGCCACATCCCATTGGACTTTGGTTTCAAAGGTCTTGTCTGTAACCTGGAGGAAGCGATTATATCAGCTAATTCAGTAAAAGTACAATCAGTGTTTAATACTAAGATGGTGATTTCGACCCATTTGCTTATGAATGGGTTGGTTTTGTTAGGTGTAATCTAAGACGAGTCAAATAAAAAGCTTAACTAAAAGGGAACCGATCATATTGGTCAAAATTAGATCATAACGTATATCTAATTCATAGAACCCAAAAGTCAGCAAAAAAGTAATTGTAGGTCAACCCAACCCAACCCCTTTATTAACTATCACCTACACACCCTGCTAGTCTATCTTGCTACCTTTATAATACATGTGAAGTTTTGAAGTTACCTTGCTTAAAACTTCTACTGTAGTTGCATATGTGATCTTTTCAAATGCAGTTGATGACATTGAATGAAGGCGATCAACACTAGTACAAAAATGGGATTTAGTCACGCATGTGGTTTTTCGAACAGCCACACAGTAACTTATTTGTGTGACTAAATGTACCAGAATAAAATAAACAGCCACACTTGATCCGACTTGTGTGACCATTTCGGAATTACATCTGAGGCTACAGCCACACATTTGAATATTTTCGTGACTATACGTATCTGGTAAAAAAATTTTGATTTTTTAGTCACTTATAATTTGGGACGTGTGACGGATACAAATAAGGTTTAAACATTAGTCACACTATATATATACATATGTGACAAATATATGTCACACAATTGAAAAGTGTGACCAAAATCCATATATGGTCACACGAAGTAATTGTGTATGTGGCTAAATCATATACTCAAGTTTGTCACACATTATTTAAACGTGACTTCTAGTTTTTGTTGAAAATTTAGTCACATATGAATTTAGAATGTGTGACAAGTGAAAAGTAAGTTTGAAGCATTAGTCACGATATGCATTTAAAAGTGACAAATATATGTCACACACTTGAATAGTGTGACCAAATGTCATATATGGTCACACTTTTGCTTTTATAATTCAAATGTTTTATAAATTAACTTTACAATATTTCTCAAATTTTGATATCTTCAAACATATTTTCACTACTCCCGCCCACTTTTTTCCCCAAAATCAAATTTACATTTTCATTTTCATTGTCCCTCCCATACCACATAAGTCATAACCCCACTTACCTCATCCTCTTTCTCTCTTATCTGCCCAACCACAAACCCCATATACACACCCCCGCCTAAATAATAATCAGTCCGTCGGTTTAAAGAAAGAATTGAATTAGGGGAAAATTAACAAACACCATCAATCGTCATGGTAACTACACTTTCTTCTTATTCTTCAATTTCTTTCTTTGTTAATTGATTTTTTTTTTAAATTGATTAATACAACTCTTGACTAGTATCCGATCTACGTACAGGCGGCAACAAAAATTGACTCTATCAAACGTAATCTCTTTAGCTAATAGACAATTCATAAAAATCAAATCAAAATATAATATAAAGTATAGTGATAAGATTATAATCGTGACCAATAATAATAATAATATCTTTTTGTCTGCGCTATCTTGTTCAGTAATGATTTGTGGGTATTGTTTTATTTAAAGCGTTTTGTTTTTGTGTTTTTAAGTTAAAGGTTGATTTGAGAAAAATATGGCAGAAGGGAAGATCAAGATTGCTAAGGATGTTACTGAAGTAAGTGTTTGGTTATGTTTGATGGTTTGGTTAAGTATGCTTTTTTACATTGTTGGTTTGGTTATTAAGGTTATGATGTTTTTTTTTTAATGTTGGTTGTAGTTAATTGGAAATACGCCATTCGTTTATTTGAAAAATGTTGTGGAAGGATGTGTTGGTCGTGTTGCTGCTAAGTTGGAAATGATGGAGCCTTGTTCTAGTGTTAAAGACAGGTCTTCATTTTGTTTGTATGAATAATTATATCTAGCAACTACTTATTTCGCGTATTATAGTGATCTGATACTGGATTTGTGATTGATTGTGGTGTGCAGGATTGGTTATAGCATGATCTCAGATGTTGGGCAAAGGGTCTCATTATGCTGAGTTACTCACATTCCCTGCAATCCCGTCTGAAATCCTACTGCCTCTTTTACTTTCTTCATCTTCAACTTTGTCAGCCCCTTCATCTCTTCCTAGCATTACATTCTTAATCATGTCGCGCACCGGTTTCCCAGGTTTTTAAGCAACCAGTTTAGTCAAGAAGTTAACCTGCACTAACATAAAATTTGCAGTATTAATGTATATAGTTAATGGCACAACGAGTGATCATGACACGCTACCTTTCAATAAAGTCCCTACTGTCTATAGTGAATGTGGCGAGAAGGGCAGTTTGGGTTATGGGTCAAAATGTGTTCGAGTTTGAAACCGGTAGTACTGCTAGAAATGGGCCGGGTTGTGTTTTTAAAACAGGTTCTGGTAGAGACGGTTCACTTCTTTAGTACTACTATAAATGGTCCATGTTGGGTGGTAAATAAAGGTTCAGCTAGAAACAGTTCAATTATTTAGTAATGCTAGAAATTGCCCTGGTTAGGATGACTTGACAAAACTTTTTTATACATTTTTTATAGAATTTATAAATAAATTACTCACTAATTATGAATAACAAAACAAATATACTGCAATTGAGATGGCATGTTTATGTGACTGTGTTGTTACATACTGGCAGCATCTATATTATGTTTAATAAACTGATATACTAGTTTCAATTGGGCTTCTTATTTATGAAGATTTATGTCCTGTTAATCATGCTTATCATGTATTCATGCCTTAGGGACTCCAAACTATGTCGCTCCCGAGGTAAAAATGCTACATCTTTAGTGTTTACGGATTTCATCATCAAGATTTACATAATCATATGAGTGGAATGTTTGTTTCAGGTACTCACAGTAAAGGGTTATAACGGTCCGGTGCAGCGTCTGACATATGGTCATGTGGGGTTATTCTTTTCGTACTTATGGCAGGATACTTACCGTTTGATGAAGCAAACCTCATGAGTTTGTATAGGAGAGTAAGTTCAATACTTATATTTACATCTACATAGTTGGTCCGTCCCTTGATGCATAATGCAACTTGTAAAAAAACTGTTATTGATCAGATCGAAAAGGCTGACTATAGATGCCCACCATGGTTTTCACCTGGTGTAAAGAAACTGTTAACAAGAATTCTTGATCCGAACCCCCTCACTGTGAGTTGCTTCATTTATGGTTTGCATATTTTACATATTAGAAATTCTATTCTTGTGACGAAACTGACATATAATTGCCACGCCCGTTGGTTAATTTCCGAGAATAATTATTCCTGAAATCTTGGAAGATGATTGGTTCATTAAAGGGTATAAACCGCCGCATTTTGAGCAGGACGATGATGTGAGCCTTGATGTAGATGTTGTCTTTAACGAATCTAAGGTTAGCTCTTCACTTCTCGTTCTCTTTTTCATAGAAAGATAATGTATATGTGACTCTGTTGTTACAGAAAACAAAGAAAAACCTGAACGCATTCTTATATTCATATTTTTATATGTTTTCAGGAACATCTTGTTACAGAAAACAAAGAAAAACCTGAATCTATGAATGCCTTTGAGTTGATATCGAGATCACATAGTTTTAGTCTAGAAAATATGTTTTGAGAAGCAGAAGGTATGTCAAAGTTTATCTAGTCCTGCTCCAAAAGAAATGTCTGCTCAGAAAACAAAAATAGATTATGCAACCAAGTGACCAACAAGCTCAAAAGTGGTACTAATCTGTTCTGATATTACTATATTACAGGGTATTGTAAAGAGGGAAACAAGTTTTGCTTCATTGTGCCCTGCTAACGAAATCATGTCTAAAATCGAGGAAACTGCAAAACCCATGGGTTTCAACGTTCACAAGCCAAATTATAAGGTAAAATATTCATGCGACTAACATGGTAGCATATAAGCTTCTGGTGTTTAAGTTTTAGTAACCAAATGTTCATGTAGGTTTTTGAAGTAGCTCCCTCGCTGCACATGGTGGAACTCAGGAAAACTGGTGGCGACACACTGGAATTTCACAACGTAAGTATTAAACTATATACTCCCTTAGTGAGTTAGTCCCCAGACATCTACAAGAGGTGGCGAAATTGCCACTTTGAAGAACGGGAGTGGTGCAGGGTTGGTTCCTTACCAGCTTCTCAAGCCTTATTCCGAAAAGGGTGTTACCGGGAGAGGTGTTCCAAACAGCATATCTATCTAATAGTTCTCGTTCTCTTTTGGTCTCCAAGATCCATAGTCCTAAGCTGAAATAATGGTCTGTGCGCAGAAAGTATTGGTCATAGCTGAAGAGAGCTTGTGATATGTAGAAGACTGCTTGAAGTTAATACTGCCTAGTGTATTAGTTATAACTGTTAGTATTGTTGGTTCATATAGTTAGTACTGCTTATATTTGGTTCAGTTATATACATTCCAATTTTATTGTATTTGAATTTGTTTTGATATATATTTGAATTTGTTTTGATATATATTGATTTCTTAAATGTGACTAAAAGATGTATATAGTCACACTTATTAACATTTTTGGTTACTTTATGCTTAATTGTATGTGACTAAATACCCAAAACAAACATGCTTTGTGTGACTAAATATTACAAAAGGCTACACAAACTAAAAATTCATGTGACCATTGGATGATCAATAGTCACACAAAATACACATTTCTTCACTTTAAACAACATATGGTCACACTTATTAACACTTTTGGCCACTTTATGCTTAATTGTATGTGACTAAATACCCAAAATAAACATGCTTTGTGTGACTAAATATTACAAAAGGCCACACAAACTAAAAATTCATGTGACCATTGGATGATCAATAGTCACACAAAATACACATTTCTTCACTTTAAACAGCATATGGTCACACTTATTCACACTTTTGGCCACTGTTTTTTAAATTGTATGTGACTAACTCGAAAAAAACAACACACGTTGTGTGACTAAATCATCATAAACGTCACATTTATTATATATTCATGTGACCATAGGATGGGAAATAGTCACACATACTGATAAATCCAACAAAACTTGTGCCTAATTGGTCACACATATTCGGGTTTTGGTCACTCTTTTTCAATAAAAACGGTCACAAACTAAACAATGTGACCATATAGCACCTACGGTGGCGCGACTTTTTGTCACACACACCCAAAAAAACGTGTGTGACTATATGCATATAGTCACACATTTTTGGTGTGACCATAGGCCAAATCTGTACTAGTGCAACAATGCCTCTATCAACTCGTTTCGAAAGAAAGCGAATATTTTCATAACAATTAATCCAAACACGCTGATACACTAAAATTGCGTATAAAGAGGCTAGTTACCGGTTAGGATTTCTCACTTCAGTACTTAATTTTAGAGCAGATAAGCCAGTTCGCGTGTTGGAGTCTACTTATTTTAGGTATAAAACTGCTTAAATTCCATGTTTCCTGATAATTGTATCAGTGATATAACGGAAACTATAAATATGCTCACCATATGACCTCTATAGGCAGCTTGGATCCTGATAGCTGAAAGGTGTCGTTGTTGAAGAGTCGGTTTTGGTCTGCGGCTAACTTGTGTTTGTGAATGAACAAATCTAGGAGGAGGAGCATAGGAGGCAATAGGAGGAGGAGTGGTGATTCCTGATTTTGGAAATGAAATTACTTGATGAGGAGTAACAGGCCTTGCAGAAGACGACGACGGTTGTGCTTGTGATTGATGAGGAGATAAAGGCCTTCCAGAATATGAAGATGAAGGTTGTGCTTGTGGTTGCTGAGGTGGAGATACAGGCCTTGCAGAAGAAGACGAAGACGGTTGTGCTTCAGTTAGAGCCACACCCCATTGGAATTTGGTTTCAAAGGTCTTGTCTATGACCTGGAGGAAGCAATTATAACAGCTAATTCAGTAAAAGTACTATCAGTGTTTAATACTAAGATGGTGATTTTGACCCATTTGCTTATGAATGGGCTGGTTTGGTTAGGTGTAATCTAAGATGAGTCAAATAAAAAGCTTAAATAAAAGGGAACCGATCATATTGGTCAAAATTAGATCATAACGTATATCTAATTCATAGAACCCAAAAGTCAGCAAAAAAGTAATTGTAGGTCAACCCAACCCAACCCCTTTATTAACTATTACCTACACGCCCTGCTAAACCATCTTGCTACCTTTATAATACATGTGAAGTTTCGAAGTTACCTTGTTTAAAACTTCTACTGCAGTTGCATATGTGATATTTTCAAATGCAGTTGATGACATTGAATGTTCTTATCTTTGGAGTTGGATGTAAAAACCTTCTTGATAGCGGAAAACCAACAGTGGCCTTTCTTTCCCATGTTCCTAGCATTAGTTTTTATATACATAAGAAGATATACTTTACACTTTCCAGTGTCGATCCGAGAGTTACCGCACATTTCCTGTTTCCATGTCGAATTGATGTTAGAGCGTAGCTGGAAACAAACTTTATTAGTGCAGTAAAATGAGAAGTATATCAACAAAGATCTGCTTGTTTAATATTAATAACTTCATAAGAACTTGTAACGATACACATACACACGCATGGTTTAGCCTTCAATATCTGGGCTATGGTGGAAGTTTGGGCTATGGGATATTTTGAAATCTTAAAATTCAACTTTGTGGTTTATCTATATGTAACCTCGTAGGCAAATCACCAAAATACTTTATGGTATTTTAGCCTTGTATATCATTGTTTAATCAAAAGGGACAATCATTATACACAGTGCTGCTAATCTCGATTTATCCTAATGAAGGGGCTAGAGCTCTTTTGACTATCAAATACTTTATGGTATTTTAGCCTTGTATACCATTGTTTAATTGTGTGTCATCTCATATTATGTGTGATATAATATAAATAATATAATAGTAAAAATGTATTAGTACTTCAATTAGTTACCTTTATTTTCGGGATGAGAGATTATGCAGCAGTGGCATGGATGTAAAGTGTAGAACCATAGCATTCTACTCAGATGTCGTACGTAATTGAGTAGCAAAGATATTTGTGCCAAGATACATAGAGTTATTTGTACGTCTCTTCAGTTTCAATGATTCTACTCCACAATAACATCGCCATTTGAGTCTGCAGAGTGATTACAGTGTCTTAGATCTGTAAAGTAGTGTTTGGGAGATAGTCCATTCGGAAATAAAATTTACCTTGTGGTACCGATGTTATTGTTGACTGCAAGATTTAGTCTACTGGACTATTAATCCAAAAAGCTGACCAAATACCCTAGTTTATTGTTCAACTGTCGAGAGGAATCTCTGCGCAAATTTCAGCAACCATTTGGGCCTGCCAATTCTAAGCTTCAACACATACTGTTTTTTAAATATTTTTTTATGAACAATACATAATTTATACAACCTATAATGTAAATGTATTATGTATACAATAATCATAACATGATCACAATCTATTTATTTTACCAGATATCGTAAGTGGATGCGCAATTATTCCCGCATGACCACATAGTTCTTTTCCAGAAGCATACCTTGTAAATAAACGAATATAATCAATATTTTGTACGCAATGAACCATAAAAGGAAGTACGTCATTTGGGTATATAAAAGTAATGAGATACTTTAAGTATAACTTTACTCATAAAAAAGCATAACTTAAATATCTTATTCACATTATATTTGTGAAGGAATAATGTATTTTTTTCTTAATAAGAAAAGGGGTACCTGCGTTGTCATTTATTAAGGAGTGGAATAAACTATGTACCTGATGAAGGTCTTCTTGAGCCTTGTTACCTGCACCGCATCATTCCTGCATAACAAAACGTTGTCACCAATTGTAAACGTACACCATTTAACCCGTCTAATGATTTTTCTTTCACAATAGCATAGCTACACCTTCCAATGCCCATCGGCAAAGGTCTAGACAACAAAGAACTGAAAAAAAACACGCATAATTCCAATATAAAGAATACTAATGACACATAACTATTAGCCCAATAAACACATTTAAAAAAAATTCATACCTTGTTGTAACCAATCTTTTAATGTATTTTTCCCAACTTGAGCTTACTTGCGTAATAGATAATGATAGGCATGGGAGCAAGAACTCTTGAAACACGGCTATAAAAGTTGCAAGCGGCTGCGAATAAGCCAATGTATCAGAAACACACATTTAGTTATAAAATCAATCTACAATGACTACTACTAATATGATACATTATAAACTACGCCGGAATTGTGATCATGTCATTATGGTCTTATCAGGAATGGGGACCTCGGTGGGTTGCTCCTCCAGCATCTCCCCGGGGAAAAGTTTCAAGTCTGAGTGAAATTCTCATTATTTAAATTCTACATGAGATCATCTTTTTTAAATATGGCTGAAGAATTAATATTCCGAGGCATTAATATTAGATTTTTTATGTAAATTCTAACACAAATTGATTACAGTTTGTGATATTATATGCATGGTAAATGTTTAAAGCAAATTCTATGCATTACCTCAAAGTTACAATGAAAAAAAAGGGACTTCCTCCGGTCAGTGATCTTTGACTCAAACGAAGTTTCAATAGCCTTTTGTTTGTGTGTTGTGATCGAGTTCAAGTTCATTCAGCCTTTCAGATTCTTCTTTCACTCTGTTTGAATATTTGTGAAAGGCAAAACAAATTAAGTAATAAAAAGAATAATATATAAGTGACACCAAAGATAAGAGTTTTGACCAAGTGTTAGTTTAATATGCATGAAGTTTTCAAGCAGATATTTAAGTCGAGAGATGGATAGGCAATTACCTCATATAAAGTTCCATTAGTTGGCCAACCTTTTCATACTCATTTGTACCTCTGGTGGAAGACCATTACAGTCACTAATTCTAGAGCCTAGAACATTTGACATAAGATTTGAAGATGCCATGGTGTAAAGAATGTGGTGTGATACCAAAGCTAAATACATCTGACTTTATAGAGAAATTCCCAAGTACTGCATATTCAGGAGAGATATAACCACTGCGGTAAAAGTTCAAAATACAATATGCTTAAAACATAAAGAGAGAAACACATTCATTTTATGAATCCTTGTTTTTCTAAACTAAAACTACTTCCTACTGTAAACAAACAAATCAAGATCAACATGTAAACAAATAAACACGTATTAAAAAATACACATAATATGAATGAAACTTATATATGTTGGTGACTTTGGTATATTTTTTTAATATTAGCATGCATGCACACAAATCAACATGGGTTCAAAGAAGATGACTAACCTGCAAAGACGATGTCTAACCTGAAAAAAGCTGCAAACAAACCAACATATGCATACATGGTAACAAAGTTGCATCATTAGGATTTAGAGGGAAAAGAGGTATACCGGTAAACACTCCACCGGTTGTGGAACAAAAACCCAATCCACCGGTTGTGGAACACCAACCAAATCCGTTTGGACTCACTGAGGATGAACTCATTCTTCTTGAGCAGGATGAGGAAGTCAGGAGACAAACAGAACAAAGAGAACTACAAGAGGAAGCTGCTCGTTTGGAGCAGGAAGCTAGGGATGCAGAACATCTTAGGAACAACTGGTTTGACATCATGGAAGAAAAATATTATGCTGGCGAGTTTAGGTCCTCTTCGAGTGAATACGGTTGGAACTCAGATGATTCCTTTCATTAATTTGTAGTTTTATTTTTATTACCATATCGTAGTTTCTATTAATCGTACTTTGTTTTTTCAATTCGATGTTTAATGTAATTTTAATTCGATGTTTAATGTATTTTCATTTACTAGTTTAAAAAACATTACAAGTTTTATAAAACATTACAAGTTTATTCAACTTTACATAAATATTAAAACATTACATATTTACAAAACATGAAGAAAAAAAAAAAAAAAAAAAAAAAAAAAAAAAAAAAAAAAAAAAAAAAAAAAAAAAACTGACAAAAGGACGATTTTTACCCTCGTCGTGTAGACGATGAGGGTGCAAGTGACGAGAAAAAACAAGCCACCTCTGTTTGGTGGCGAGCTGTGACGAGGGTGCTAGGTGGCACGGTGAGGTGTGGCGATGACTGCACCTTGTACTCTTATATTCTTTACGTAACTCCTATAGTCCTCGACTTATCGGTACAGTAGACAGTTTTTTCTCACGTTTTACATCTGCATATGTTTATCCACATCTTCTTGCTAATGTTTCTTAATTAAATTTACCATCTTGCCTTTACGAACATATTTGGCGTTAACATAACATAACTATAACTGATCGTGTATAGTACTCCCGGACCCAACATACTGGGTCGGGCATGTTCATAACCAACCGCGGCAGAGTCGAGACGAACAAGCATACATCATAGACTCCAGTCCTTCCAAGCCGGACAAGAAACGTGCCCCGGTCTCTCCAGGCCGGGCCGGAACACATCACCGGCCGCCGCCAGGCCGCCAAAATCCAAATATCGTGGGATCATGTCTCCCACGTGATCTGACATCTATTAGTCAAAGGAGGCGCAATTCGGCTCGCAGAGTCCCGAGGTAGCTACAGGAGACGAATGTGGTAGTATAAATACCCCCATCTCATTTATTACTCTTACCTAGTCCCTACTTATACTTTCTCTCTCAAAAACATATACTTACTCTCACACCGAAGGCCAACCGCGAAACCCCCTTCCACGGTAAGACTAAAGGTGGTGCTTTTTCTTAGCAGCTCACGAAATACTTAGCACAAGATCCGCCCCTGCCAAGAGCTAGTCTAACCTAGGTCTTTCATTGAGCCCAAGATTTGTACTAACAAGTTGGCGCCATCCGTGGGACTAGTTACACAACTGCGTTTCTATAAAAAAAACTTTACCATGAGCAATCAAGTGAACAACTCCTCCCCAGCCCAAGAGCATTCAACAGTACGGAACACTCTTGGGAAGGGGAAGGGGAAAGAAGGAGAGCACCATTCAGACTCCCTTCCGGAAGAGGCAATAAGGGAATTTTGCGACAAGCATTATGACCGACTATTGCCCTTAATGGCCGAGAAGGTCCATGCAGAGAAGTTGGGGCAATTAAAAACCCGTCTCAACTTCGATAACGAGTCGCAGGGGAATTCACGCTCTCAAGAACCATCTTGAAACGTTGAATCAAGAGACAGGAGAAAACGGAAGACTAGCCCCGATGCGAGGCCTGAACCTTCCGAAAGTTCCCACTCCCAGAGTGTTTTCTCCAGACTTAGTAGAGAACCCGAAGACAACGATGAGAAGGCCAAGCATCCCCGTTCATCCGTTTTCACTCATTTAGGGAAGAGAGGAGAAGGTGTTAAATCACGCCTGGGGGAGAGAAAGCCGGATGTACTTTCCCGGCTTAAATCCAAGAGTCGCGCTCGAAGGGAGCGCATAATTGAAGCTAAACGTTACAGACGGGACGGATGACCTTTTGTGGAAAGGAGTCTGAATAGACATAGAAGGAGAACTCCCAGTCCGACCTACAGCCGTGCCCCCCGCTCAAGGGAGAGAGGCACCGAAGCTGGAGCTACCTACTCCAGCTCTGGAAGGCGAAAGGAACGGACATCCGTGGAGAGTAAAGACAGCGATTGGGGATACTGGGAAGCCAGGTCTGGGAGGAACAAAGGGGGCGCGGACGATCTTTATCATCCGTATGACATCGATGACAAGGACCCTTTCACGCAAAGGATCAGAAACTTTGAGTTCCCAAAGAGGACTCGGATGCCCTCCAATGTCAAAACCTATGACGGAATGGGGGATCCGGAGGACCACTTAAAGAATTTCTGCACTGCGGCCAAAGTCGAATGATGGGCTATGCTCACTTGGTGCCACATGTTTAACTCCACCCTATTGGGTTACGCACGGATGTGGTTCGATGAATTGCCGGCAGAGAGCATAGATAGCTTCGAAGACCTCCGCAAAAGTTTTTTATCCTACTTCCTCCAGCAGAAGAAATACACCAAAGATCTGGTGGAACTCCACCTTATCAAGCAAAGAGAAGGAGAAACAACGGCAGCATTTGTTAACCGCTTCAAGGCGGAAAGTATGCATGTGAAGGGCGCCCCTGAATGCATGAAGGTTTTGGGATTCATACACAGGATCAACAATCCAAAGCTGATCAGAAGGCTCAATGATAAAATCCCGAAGACGGTCGACGAAATGTGGAAGGTTACCACAGCCTTCATCCGTGGTGAAACGGTCGCGGCAAATTTGTCAAGGAAAAAGCAAGACCGCTCTTCGTGGAAATCTCACGAAGGAGGATCCCGGGCATCCAACAGCCAGAATTTTGAAAGAAAAACAGAATTCAAAGGGCGTTCAAGGGCGGACCGGAGAAAAAACGACCGGTTCACGCCCCTCACAAAAACGCAGAAGGAGATTTTGGCAATGGACGCGGTAAAATTCACAACTCCACCACCCATGGTAAGCCCGGTGGAATTAAGAAACAAAGACAAGTATTGCGAATTCCACAGAGATAAAGGACACCATACGGATGATTGTTTCCAATTGAGAAAGCAGATTGAGGAGGCGGTCAGATCCGGCCAGCTGGCACACTTGGTAAAGGAGATCAAGAATGGGAGCCAGAAGGGCAGAACCGCTAAAGGCGGTAAGAAAGAAACCACAGCCAAAGACAAAGCTCCGGCCATATTCATGATACAAACTTGGCAACGGAGTGTTAAACAGAAGTTATCCTCCAATACCGAGCCAAATTTGGAAATATCTTTCCCTCCGATACCGGAAAATGATTGGGATGACCATCCGTTGGTAATAAAGGCCGGAGTAGGCGGGCACCACGTACATCAGATGTACGTGGACAATGAAAGCGCCTCTGAGGTCCTTTATGAGCATTGTTTCAACCGCCTGAGCCCGAAAATCTGGAAAAGAATAATCCCAGCTACCGCACCACTCCTCGGCTTTAGTGGTGAGTTATCATGGCCCTTGGGGCAGATCCTGCTAGAAGTTACATTAGGTGACGAAGAGAATTCAGCTAGCGCTTGGATAAACATCATGGTAATCAGGTCACCTTCTCATTATAATGGAATAATTGGACGGCCGGGGATACGACAGCTCAAGATTATCCATTCCACGGCCCACGGCATGATTAAATTCCCCACCCAGGGCGGAGTAGTCACCATACACAGTGACAAAATCATCCCGGTGGAATGCCAAATGGTCGCGGAGCCACAATCACAGCAGAGTTCCGAGGAAACTCCGGCAAAGGATGGAGTTAAACTGTTAAAGTGGCAATACACCCGGAATTCCTGGATCAGACCGTCGTTGTGGGGGGAAGCCTGACAGACCAAGGAAAGAAAGACTTGTGCGAGTTGTTAAAAAACAATCTGGATATCTTCGCCTGGCAGCCGTCGGATATGACTGGGGTACCGCGGAGCGTGGCAGAACACAAGTTGAATATCCGGGAAGGGTACACCCCGGTAAGACAAAAGAAACGTGGGAAGGTGCCGAAAAGGAACAAATTAATCAATGAGGATGTGCAAAAGTTGGTAGAAGCCGGCATAGTGAGGGTAGTCCACTACCACGACTGGCTATCAAACCCGGTCTTGGTTAAGAAGAGCGACGGAAGCTGGAGGATGTGCGTGGATTTCAAGGATCTAAACAAAGTATGCCCAAAAGATTGTTACCCTCTTCCGGAGATCGACTGGAAAGTCGAATCCCTCTGCGGATACACCTTCAAATGCTTCTTGGATGCGTACAAGGGGTACCACCAGATACAGATGGCCGTAGAAGATGAGGAAAAAACTGCGTTCCACACGAGCCAAGGGATTTTTTGCTACAAGAAAATTCATTTTGGGTTGAAAAACGCATTAGCCACATACCAGCATCTGGTGGACAAAGCCTTCGACAAACAGATCGGTAGGAACCTGGAGGTGTATGTTGATGACCTGGTCACTAAAAGCCATTCGGAGATGGAAATGTTAAGGGACGTGGAAGAAACCTTCATGACCCTTCAAGATAAACATGAAGTTAAACCCAAAAAAGTGTACCTTCGGAGCAGAAGAAGGAGTATTCCTGGGGCATGTAATCAGTAAAAAAGGGATCAGGGCTTGTCCGGAGAAATCCGATGTCGTTGCCCGATTACCCTCCCCACGAACCCTTAAGGAAGTTCAAAGTTTAAACGGAAAATTGGCAAGTCTGAACCGCTTCTTATCAAAGTTCGCGGAAAAATCTCTTCCATTCTTCAGGACATTGAAGAAGTGTATTAAAAAGAGCGACTTTCATTGGACTCCAGATGCGGAGTAGGCGTTCAAAGAGATGAAGAAGCACATAGCCAACCTTCCTACCCTCACGGCTCCCCAACCAAGGGAAGAACTGATAATGTACTTGTCTGCGGCAAAAGAGGCCATCAATGCAGTTCTGTTGGCAGAAAGGGGACAACGCCAAGAGCCCATCTATTTCATCAGCCACTCATTACAGAGTACGGAGGTAAATTATAGCCCAATGGAAAAATTGGCGTTATCACTGGTTCACGCAGCCAGAAGACTCAGGAGGTACTTTCAGGCACACCCAATAGTGATCATCATGGACCAACCAATCAAGCAAATGCTGGCAAAGACGGAAATCACAGGCAGGATGGCTAAGTGGGCTATTGAACTGGGAGAATATGATATCAGTTTCAGACCCCGAACAGCCATAAGAGGGCAAGTGTTGGCCGATTTCATTTCAGAAATCCCAGAGGAAGAAACTGCGGCAATAGAAGCAGCCGCGGAAAACCTACCATACGCTGAGCCATGAAATTTATACACCGATGGGTCCTCTTGTCAAGAAGGATCCAGAGAGGCCTCATCCTCACAAACCCGGAAGGTATGGAATTCACTTATTCTTTGAGATTCGAGTTTGATACATCTAACAATGAGGCAGAATATGAAGCACTGCTAGCGGGTTTAAGGATAGCGGAACAGATGGGGGTAAAAGTCTTATCCGCAAATGTAGACTCCCGGCTGGTCGCAAATCAGATCAATGATGTATATGAAGCAAAGGAGGAAAGTATGGCACGCTATCTAGCAAAAGCCAAAGCCCTGATACAAAACTTTCACACATTCTCCATAACACAAATTCCGCGAAGTCAGAACAAGCAGGCGGACGCACTGAGCAAAATAGCCTCCACCAGCTTCGCCTATCTGACAAAGCAAGTTTTGGTTGAAGTTTTGAAAGATAAATCAATCGAGGACAAAGAGGTTATGGCCGTGGTTGAAGAAGAGGGGGACACTTGGATGACCCTACTCCTTGAATACTTGAAAGATGGAGTGCTTCCTGCGGATCAGAAAAAGGCCAGAAAGCTAAAGATCAAGGCAAGGCAATACTCCATCATCGATGGATTCCTATTTCGTAAATTATTTCTGGAGCCGTGGTTGCGATGGGTGGGTCCAATACAGGCAAACTATGTGATTAGGGAGATTTACGAAGGTTCGTGCAGCATGCACTCCTGACCACGGGCTATCGTAGCAAAAGCAATAAGATCCGGATATTATTGGCCTACCATGCATAGGGACGCAAGGGAAGTGATCAACAAGCAGTGGCGGATCTTGAAGAAAATTATGGAGGGGGCAGGAATTTTTTTTGTCATATCGTTATATTTCAGTTAGTATATTAGGGTCTTCTAATTCGGGTCGGGTCAAACAAAAATAACACTAAAAATCTAAGTTTTCTTCAATCATTCAAATTATCGTTCTTACACATAAAAAGTAAATAGTTTCTAACAAACAAAAACTAAAATAGATATGAAAATACTGATAGAAAATGTGTGTACCGGGTAGCAGAGTTACAGATCAGCCTTACGATCTCTAAGATCTTTGAAAGCATCGATTATCGACATGGAATCAATCTTTTCAGCAATTTCTCTTTCTATGTTAATCACCAAGCTATCCGCGAGATACGAATCTGACATCTTATTGCGAAGGCGGGTCTTGAATATTTTCATGGCTGAAAAAGCTCTCTCTGTTGTTGCAGTAGAAACGGGAAGTGTCGAGATTAACCTGACCACTCTATAAACCAGATATTACGTTTCATGTTTTTTAGTTTCCACAAGACATTTGCATAAATCAGCAAGAGTTGAAACACCACTTAGCAAGATACTCTTTGTCAAATTATTATTAAAAGTCTCCAATTGATATTTTAACTTAGTTATCTCATGCTCTGTAAAATCTTCAAGATAATACTTCTCAACAAGAAGACAAATATCATCAATGTTAATCTCTTTTGAAACCAACCTCGAACTAAGAGATAACAACTCTATCGCGTGCTCATTGAATCTACTATTCAACTCATGTATCTGTTTGTCCAATGTGGCTGTAAACAGATCTACTCGGTAGTAATGTTCAAATGTGACATGAAGATCTGTTTTACGAGGCCGATATCGAGTAGATGTATATGGAGCATTCATATCCGGCATTTCTACTTGATGCTTGCTACAAAAAAATAGGTCACTTCTGCAAGTAATTGATCAAATCCATTGTTTCTATAATTATTGAGACTGGCCTTTGTTGCTGAAACTAACTCCATGGCATTAAAAATATCTTGGGATTTCTTTTGTATTTCTTGAGAAAGTGTATTCGTTTTTCCCATTAGTTCTTTTAACATGTGAAGAATAAACACAAACTCAAATGATTTCATGTGAACATAACCTGCATCAGCATCTCCCTGTTGACCAGCAGTAGTATGAGATCTGTAAAACCCTAAAATCTGAAAAGCATGTAAAATGACCAAAATGCCCCTGCAAGTTTAAAAATTTATTTAAAAGCTTATAAAGTATCAAAACAATCCTAAACTTCTGGCAATGCACAAGATATGTTACCAAATAATTTTAACAACTTCATTCAATATTTATACAAGTGACAAAATTACTAAAATACCCCTACATGAGCCGAATGAAATATTATGTATTATTATGATTATATAAATGATTTAAAATGGATAATTATGGAAATAAATCAATCAAATGATCATGCCAACCATTTTGACGAATTCCTTGGTCCAACCCTCCCCATATACTCGGCCAAATCAATTTAAGATCACAAAACACATTTTCTTTTCCTAACCCTAGTGCCGATTGAAAATAAAACACACACACAATTTCCATAGCCTCCATTCGACATTCATCAAACCCTAAGCCATTTTTCTGAGTTCAAGCATCATCCAAAGAGTCCTAGAAAAATCATTGTGAAGGTGTTCCTTGCACGATTCGATCTTGGTGAATTGTTTCCTTGTCGCTAGGTTTAAAGGAGGTATGGATCGAATTAATTCTTGCGACCTTCTAAAAATTTGTTTCTTATTTTTCTCATGTTCCTTGTATCATATGTGATCCATGAAAAATAGATTTGGGGCTGTTCTTGGCTGAATTCGAGTTTTGTGGATTATTGTTCTTATCGAGCCTATTTTTAAGGTAACTTCTAAATAAATTCGATCAAGCTATATAAAATTCGTTCATGATTTTTCTCATAATCCTTATATCGTGTATACTCTGGGAAAAATGTTGGAAAGGTTGTGAAGGAGCTTTTGGAGTCGTTTTGGAAAATTGGTTCGATTTGATCATGCGCTTATCACTAAATTGGTACAGCCCTTTTCACACGTTCGATCCTTGGTTTGGTAATTTTCTCAGGTCCCTTACATCATATGAACACCAAATAAAATGTCTAAATCGATCCATGCATGCTCTACAAAATATTTGTGAATTAAATCTTAAAAACATGCATAAACCCTAAATAATTCAATCCGAAATTTTGAGGCTTCATATTTATTTTAATTGGGCTCTATACAATCATAATAGACCTGGAAAGATGGTACTTCGAATTATTAAGGCCTAAAACAATTATTTTTGAATTATGTGTAAATCGGCTAATAAGAAAGAAAAAGGAAAGAAATGGATTCGATTAGGGTTTGGGGAATTAGGGTTTGTTTTGGTGATAATTAATGGTGTTTAATGCTGGTTTAATGATTAAAAATGTGTTGGATATGTTAGGGTTTGGATTTGTGGATTTAAAGTATTAAACGTTTTGTATTTAAAGTATAAGGGGGTGTTTTGTAACTTTTAAAACTCAAGGGTTATTTTTAGAACTTAAATTGGGCTGTGTACTAGTCGAATAAAATATAAGTTTGAGGTGCTATGTGTAATTTTCATATTTAAAGGGGTTAAAATGTTTATTAAATAAAGTATAAATCGATTTTTGAAAATAATTAAAATAGAGGGACTAAATATGTAATTTCTGGAAACTTAAGGTTTATTTGAGTAATTAATTATATTCAGGGGGTTAAGTGCTATTTTGGTAAATTAATGGCTTAATATGTAATTATTAATAATTAAAGGTTGAAATTGTAATTTAAAGGACTAAATATGTAACTTTGATAACTAGAGGGACCTATTGTGTAAATTATGGAAATTTGAAGGAGCATTCGTATAACATGCTAAAATAAGTACTCATGATGTAAAATTGGTAAATTAAGGGTTTAATATGTAATTATAGTAAATTATATAATTCGAATTTGTAATTTAAAAAGTATAAGGACCAAATTTGTAAATTACCGAAACTTTGAGGGCTGTTTGTAACATAATTATATTGAAGGTTAATTTCTGTAATTTGAAGAAACAAAAGGACTTGATGTGTAATATGAATATTGTAAAGGTTAAATTTGTAAGTTATGTAAGTATAAGATTAATTTGTAAATTAATAAAGTAAAGGGGTGTAATTCGTAAATATTGGAAACTTGGAGGCTAAATGTGTAATTCTGGAAAATAAAGTATTCGAATGGTAAATTATGAGATTTCTATTTTAAACCTTGAACTTGGTAAGTTACGTTTATAACCCTGAACTATGAAAACTTGTCATATTTAACCCTAAATTTTTGTGACTTGTTTAAATACACCCTAAAGCCATATTATGATTCAATAATAACTTAACCTAAATGAGAATATGGAAATCTTACTAATTATGGAAACTTACTAAATATGGAAACCTGCTAAAAATGGAAAGTTACTTAAAATGGAAAGGTTTGTAATTCTTTCTACCCTCTAGGTGTGAAGAAGGAGAGGACATGATCCTTTGCATCTTATTCTTTTGGTTTGTGCTTTGCTTTGGAATAAGGTACAAATATTCTGCTTCTTGAATGAGGAGCCTTCGCTCTCACTTTATTTTCGTATTAGGGTTTCCCATGCCATTGCTATGATTCCCCACTTTGATTGTGAACCTTTGATATATGAACCTTTTGGCAATTGGGACCCTTAGCATTTGAACTTTGAGATTTGAACTTTTGATATGAACTCTTTAATATGAACCTTTGACATGGACTTGACATTTGGACTATGACATTTGAGCCTTTGACCTTTGACCCCAGTTTGACACTACGAGCCAAATTTGTTTCCTAGCCATGAAGGTAACATGGCCGTGCCTTTGATGCACCACTGGCATGACTAGTGTGTAGCCCTAGTGATTTGGTTACACCGTCCCCATTTGATTTGATATGAGCTCACTTTGATATGATTTGATATGGCCAATATGATTTGTTTGGGGGGCGAATGGATGCATCCTAGATTTGATTTGATTTGTGAATTTGATATATTTGTATTTGGTGACTGATGATGGGTGCAATCCACGTCTTTCACAAAATTTGGGAGCTAGCTACTCCATTTGAAGAATGAGGACACCCCTCATATGATCTGATTATCTGAGAGGTCTCCCCTCTATATGATTTGAAGATTGTGGTTACGATATGATATGATTTGATTTGTTTGGGCTCGTGGTGGATGACTGTCCTAAACCTTTACTCTTTATACCTTTACTTATATCTTATTCATTATGCTACTTCTGTTCATTTCTGGTTACTTTCATTTCCGTTTATTATATATCTGTTCACTGGGCTTTTTAAGCTCAGCCGCATTTCTTTTCCTGCGGCAGGTTTTAGTAGGAAGCCAGGAGCTTGGGTTTGCTTTGGGATGAGAGATTAGCTTTTGAAGACGATACCTTAGTTTTAGTATTCATTTATGTATGACTACGTAGATTGGGTATATTTTTCCTTTGTAATATTGTAAACCATTTGTATTATGTAAGTCGTATGTTATGCTTGCCTTTGATATGTCACCATTTTCGTGACACTTCTACCCTTGCCGGGTTGGGGTGTTACAAGATCTATCATCAATGATTCCCTAAAGCACAACACGAGTGAAATCAAACATCTTAAGTAAGCTACAAACAGAGTTAAAGTGAGAACCCCAACGTGTATCACCAGCTCTTCTTAATGTCCCAACGTGTATCACCAGCTCTTCTTAAGATGTATTTGGTAAGGACCTAAAGAAAGATAAGCTCGTCTTACTTGTTCCCTTGAATTAACCGGATACTCCCATATTTGTTTTCGCTTTGCCGGATCTCTTTCTAGATTATTAAGATCTGCTTCATTAGCAACTGGTTGTGGCGCTTCATTAGTAACCGGTTGTGGCGCTTCATTAGCAACTGGTTGTGGCCCTTCATTAGTAACCGGTTGTGGCTCACTTGCTGAAGCTTTGTGACGTTTACTATCTTGTTCATCATCTTTTCTTTTGAAAAAAGAATCAATGGTTTTCGGCTTTCCCATGATATCCTAATTCCTAAAAAAACATAATCCATATAAAAAATTAGACCTTTATCAAACAAAAATCAACCACTGACCACAAGTTTGTTTTCTATCGAAGAAAAAAAAATAACAAATTCATGATACTTTTAAATGTTTCTATATGACTATATGCATACTGAATTAGTAGGGGCGTAGGGCCAAAAAAATAACAAATTCAACTTTTCATTGCCTGAGTTAGGGAATAAACTGAATTAGGGCAAAATTAAATTAGGGCAAAAACAATTAACTTAGCAATAAACTAAATTAGGCCAAAAATAATTAACTTAGCAATAATCTAAATTAGGGCAAAACACAATTAACTTAGCAATAAATTAAATTAGGGCAAAAACAAAATTAATTGCAAGAACAAAATTAAACAAACCTGGTGAGTGGTGACTGCTGGTGGTGCCGTGGTGGTATAACTAGTATGGAGGATTCAGGATTGGAGCAGATTAGCAGAAGACCAGTCTTCTTTAGTTCATTCTTTTTTTTTTCTTTACAAAGGACTGAAGGAGTAAACAAAAGTAGGGGCGTAGGGCCAAAATTTTATTTATTTCTTTCTTTACAGCTGGAATCATGGAACAAAAGGAGGGAAAAAAAGTAATGGGTATTTATAATTTAATTGGGTTAAATGGATTGTGGGCTATAAAAATTAAAAAGGTAAATTTTATTAGACTCTTAAACTTATTAAAATATAAAAAGTTTTTAAGAAAAATAATCGAGGGGGCCGACTTAATAAATATAAATTTTTTCGGACGAAATACGGAAAAATTAGCACTACTGAGCGAAAAGCCAGGGGGGGCCTTGGCCCCCTGGCCCCAACATAGTTCCGCCCCTGTCAACAAGTGCCAGGATTGCCAAGTACACCGGCCGGTTCCTAGAAATCCTCAGCATAACTTGACCCCTATCACCTCCCCCTGGCCGTTTTATAAATGGGGCATAGACATCTGCGGTCCATTCCGAGAAGCTCCAGGAAGAATCAAGTATTTGATAGTGGCGATAGATTACTTCACAAAATGGATTGAGGCCAAAGCCCTTGCAACCATTACGGGCAACCAAGTCAAAAAGTTTGTGTGGGATAACATCGTGTGCAGGTTCGGCCTGCCTGGGGAGATTGTGGCGGATAACGCTAAGTAATTCAGGGATAATCCTTTCAAAGATTGGTGCGAGAATCTTAATATCAAGCAGCGGTTTGCATCGGTAAAGCATCCGCAGGCAAACGGACTAGTCAAGAGGGCAAACAGAAGCTTGGGAGAAGGGATTAAAGCAAGAATCGACCAAGGAAGCCGGGATTGGCAGGAGGAGCTGCCGCATGTGCTGTGGGCACACCGAACAATGATCAAATCCAGTAATGGGGAGACGCCTTTCTCCCTAACCTATGGGACGAAGGCCGTAATTCCCGTGGAAATAGGAATGCCGCCCCTGAGGTGCGCTCTGTTTGACCCAATAGCAAACGATGAAGCCCTACAGCTAAACTTGGACCTTGTGGATGAAAGAAGAGAAATCGCGGCCATTGAAGAAGCAAGAAGTAAGGCCAGGATGGAAAAATACTATAATGCTAAGGTCCGCGGCAGAAGCTTCAGGCCAGGAGATTTTGTCAACCGCAACAACGATGCTAGCCTGGTCGAAGACACTAGGAAGCTGGGCCCCAAATGGGAAGGCCTATATGAGGTTGTAGAAGCATTGGGAAAAGGAGCGTACGAGCTCAGGAATCAGGATGGCCAAGACCTTCCCCAGACATGGAATATCCGGAACCTCAAAAAATGTTACTTGTAAATTAAATGTAAGTGTTCCCACTTTTTGTTTCTGACCGCGGATCAAACCGGCAGCGGGAACTCATCCTAGCATATCTAGTCATTTTTATGTACTTTGTTTTCTGATTAATGATATACGAAGTCCGATCAACTCCGCAGATTTTCTAAAACTTACTTAGTCATTTTTTCTTTCTTACTTCTGACACATGCATGCATAAACCGAAAAACAATTCCGCAATTACAAAAATGCATAAGAGGCGTTGCAAGCCCGACATGAGGACAATGCACCTCCGAATTATCTAAGGCATATAAGTGGTATTGCAAACCCATTGACCAAACCAAGCTATCCCCGGAATTCTAAAAGTACGGACACACAGAGATAGTAAACTAAGTCCGACCACACAAGCCCGGCAAAAAATATATATATATATATACATGATATAAACAACCAAGTATTCACAGAAAAAAATGGTTAAGTTATATTCGTAATCAATTACAATATACGCGGATGCATACATCCGGATTACATCATCAGAGGTTAAAGATAAAAGATTCACAGATTTACGGCATGGTATATATAGTCAAAATATCACTCCGAGGAACAACCGAAGAAACAAAACAACTAACTCCCGAACTCCTTAGGCTCGAGGACGGAAGTATCAAACATGTCATCATACTGGACACTATCATCCTCGGTCGGAGCATTCACCGGCCCAGATGGAGTAACAACAGTCACAGGCTCAACAGCCGCAGGTTCAGTACTGGAAGATGGCTTGGAGGCGGTGGGAGCAGGAAGGACAACAGCGAGGCCCTTGTCGCTATAATCAAAATCCACCCCACAGTTCCTATTCTTTTGCTCTTTGTAAGCAGCAATAGCCCTGGGGCGACGAGTGACAAACCTGAGCACGGATTCCGGAAAAACAGTCTCTTCCGCGACCGGAGGCTTAAAAGTATATTCCGCGGACCCAGGACGACGGTATTCCTCCAGCACCAGTTGTGACATTAGGAACTCTAACGGGGCATCCTTACATGCCTCGAGGGATTCCAGCAAGGGGAACGACACATTCGCTAACCTCTCCACCGAGTCCTGAAAGCACTTATGTGCCTCCGGGTTGTGAGCCTCCACATCTTGAAGTTTAATACCTTTTGCTCCATGGACAATCCCGGCTTCCAATCCCTGACGTACCCCATCTGCTATCGCCGTGGAAATACACGCCCCCAGCCTGGTCTTCAATTCAAAGGACTATTTAAATTTGCGGAAGGCATAATGAAAACCGTGACCAATGACCCAAAGCCTGCCTTCAACAGCCCTTAAGCATTGAGGAAAAAGGTCCGTATCAAATTCCTCATTAATTGCAACCAACCACTTCTCCAACTCCGCTATACGTTCCTCAAAACTGGCGCGGGCGATGCTCACACTTTCCTCAATATGCTTACTGATGTGCCTGGTTCGGTGCAAGTTTTAAATTTATAAGGGTTGAATTACCGAATCTAATGACAACACATACGAGCAAGTATACTCGTCCGTTGTAGCAAGATTTTGATGGTAAGTCGGGATCGTTCGCATGGATTTGTGTAGTGAATCGAATTGTAAGTTAAAAGCAACTTTCTCAAACAGGTAGTAATGATATAATGAAAATTCAAATGATTAAAAACTACACTTGCTTAGACTAGTGTACTACAATTGACTAATATGATTGTGATAACTTTGGATAACATGTTGGTTGTGATAATTAGTTTTGACACTAATCTATTGTTTCTACAAATTAAACCTTCGTCAAGATTTTGGTTTATAAAAACAAGCATTAAGTTTAACCAATCAATTCAAGATCAATTCAAGGTTCATGAGTTGGTGTTCCTCAAACACAAAAACAATCTTTTGTCTAATCAAACAAGCTTAGGAAATGGTCAATACAAAAGGTAACCAATTATAGACAAAAGGTCACAATTGAAGGCAAACTATTAATCTCTCGACCTTTAAAGTGGTTTACAATCAATCCGTTTTGATAGACAAAATCATTTTCATTACAATCGCAATTACGTTCCTTTGTTTAATCAAGAATAGTGGAAGACGACAATCATTCATAGACAAATGATTATAACTAGTGGAATAACAATAGTTCTTTCGACCCTTAAGATTACTAGCACTAGTTAAACTTGATTACCCAAATGTCACTATGAAACTTAATCACAATTGGTTCTTAGAATCGACTTGAAATTGAATTAAAACATGTTATCACAATCATATGCCAATCAATGAATAATACACATCATCTAAGCAAGTGCACAAAGGCACTAGCCGCTTATAGCAAACATAAATGTAAACTCAATACTTTGAACATTAAAAACCATGATTGAAAGTCTTACAATGATTGGAAATAAGATTACAAGTGAAAGACAATGATTCCACAAGCAATGAAAATGGTATATTCGACTTTCTCCCTTCTCCTGGACTTATGGACGAATTTCTTGAGTATTTTCTGTGAATGGTTCTCTCTCTAACAAGCAAGCACTCCCCTAGCATACATATATCTCTCTAGATTGATTGGTATTATAAATACCCAACAAATGGTTCAATAAATTGCTCTAACCAAGGGTCTAAGTGCATAAATGCTTCTCTTGCTCTCCAAGTAGTATTGAATGGTTAGAATACTGAAAAGAATGACCTAGAACCGGATTTATAAAGTCACAATCCTTAATAAAGAAGTCTTGGGTCAAACAGCGACTTCCAACCGATCGGATAGAATGGTCTACCGATCGGTTGGTCTTCTCGGAAAATCCAAATTCACTCTATCCGAATCGGTTGCGGGCGGTGACCGATCGGATGGCTATGGCTGGTGGACCTTTTTCTTGGACTTTTCCATATGACTTGTTTCTCGGTCGTAGCTCTTGATTCTTTGATCTTTCTCTTCATCCTTAAGCTTATTAACTCGACTACTCGGACTTTAACTCATTGAAGTACCTTACGGAGCAGAACTTGACACAAGATTCACATGCAATCTCAAATATTTCCTTTTTCCTCATTTTTGCATCTTTTCCATCCATTTTCCTGTCTTTGGCTACAAATGCTTTGCAAACACACTTTGGTATGATTTAGTAACAAAAGCATATAAATATAACCACAAAACATATATAAAACTACCAATAACGCTATCAAAAACATGTTAGATTTAGGCGTTATCAAATCCCCCACACTTGAACTTTGCTTGCCCTCAAGCAAATCTAGAAATCAAAACAATTATCCACACGGTATACACAAATGATTAGGAAAATGTGATGCAAATCTATCAAGCACTAGTACAAGCTAGATTCATCGCTTTAAGCTTTTATGGTTGAATCATCGAGATGTTTGACAATACCCAAATGATTTTCTTGCATGATACACATTACTAAACACCTCACGAAAGGAAAATGAAATATAATTCACTCAAACACTCATTTGTATGATTGGTGGAGTATATAAGAGGAATGACACTCATTTGCTCAGTCATGATCTAAATATTACCATAGGCTTGTACAAGAAACAAAACTACACCGAAATGGTGTGAGCGCCAAGTATACATATCAAAGAGGGCTTTTATTCGGGTTTAAGGCTTAAAGGGTTATAAAAGACTAATGCGCCACTATCTCATGTAAAACATAATAGCTCGCTAACAACGAATTCTTGCATTACCAAATAACGGATGGTCACTAGAGTGTACCTTGGTTCGCTAACGACGTTACTTGCATAACGGATGGTCGCCAAAATACGCCCTAGATCGCTAACAACGTTAGTCAATTCCTCAAGAAATCGGATGGTCACTACATGTCCATACACTTAATAATTTCGCAAAGTCAAAAAAGGTAGGATAAGGCATGGGATATATTTATGAAATTGGTTGAACATAAGAACAAAATTAGTCAAAGTCTACGAACCAAATGTTACTAGCTATTTCAAACCACTATCATACCATTTTGCGAAAAACTCCATACTTCCTTTATTTATACTTGATTCACTTAGCCCATTGGCTTATTCTTGTCACCTTATAGTTGCAATGACTTTTCTTCTTTTTCTCTTTTTTTTTTTTTTTTTTTTTTTAACTTGTCATCTTATAGTTGCGATGACTTTTCTTGGATAACAACTTTCGGAGCTTACGCTATCTTTGAACTTTCATGATTTCCACATAACATCCATCTTGCCAAATAGCTAGCAACCAACCAAGACTTGACTATGGATAAGGCTAGGCTAAAAAGGTGTAAAATCTTTTTGAATTTTTCTAGATTGTATCAAAAGAAAAGATAGGCTCGGCGGGTGTAACTAGGGGTATCTAGCATTAAAGACAAATGCTAACAAATGGGTCCATATGAGTGGTTAACTAGCCAATGTAGCTAGCTAATATAGCATTATATGAAAATGGAAGGCCATTTGGGATAAAACCTAAGGTTGCCTCTTATCACGC
This sequence comes from Artemisia tridentata subsp. tridentata, assembly GCA_021014915.2. Lineage (NCBI taxonomy): Eukaryota > Viridiplantae > Streptophyta > Magnoliopsida > Asterales > Asteraceae > Artemisia > Artemisia tridentata. The sequence goes on along the minus strand of CP139507.1, from coordinate 425,929,823 downwards.
ATATACACTTATATCACAAATGAAATGTGATCTCACAACGGTCTCGTAATGATTTACAAGTACAAGTTCTAGAATAAATAAAATCACCGGCACACTCATAGCAAAAGATCTAAGCATAAAAGATGTATGCTATATATAGAACAGGCTCAAATCCTCACACTTTAGTGGAAAGGGCTATAATCTGTGCTAGCTAATGTTATCGATCCCATAATGGATTGCAATATTAATCGGGACACATCTCGAATTTTCAAAATTACAGATTTCACCAGTGGATAAATCCAGTTATTCTAGAATATGATCTTTAAAATGACAAAATACTAGATTACAAGGGCAAACAAAATTTTAAAATTCAGCTCAAAACTACAATCTATTCTTATTTTCCTATTCACCCCCCCCCCCCCCACTTAAGTTAAGCATTGTCCTCAATGTGATAAACGACAAAGAATGAAATAGGGAAATAAGAGAATAAACCGTATTTTCTGCTCAAGAGGAGTCTTGATCCTAGCGTCCAAGCTTCGAAATCATTATCTGCAGTAATCTAAAAACAAAAGAAACACACATACGAAGTATTTCTTCGCTTTATTCAAAAGACAGTGATACACCCCCACACTTAAGTTCAACTAAGCAATTTAGAAAAACTTTGGGGTTTAATCACTAGAAAATAAAAATGAAAAATAAACATAGCAAACACACGGGTTGCCTCCCGAGAAGCGCTTGTTTTATTAACGAGTCATCAGCCGGACTCGAACTTCTCTCTCTTCATGTTGGTCCACTTGCTGACTTCTTCTTTGGAAATTTTGGAACGTACAGCACATTTCCAATCACTATTCCTTCTCCAGTTTCATCTATGTATTCCAATTGAACTTTCTCCCACGGTCTTGGTAGAACATCATACATATAACCAGAATCTTCGGCCCACGGAGTGTCTTTCTTGAAATCGGCCGGAAAGGGTGACATAAAGGTTATAGCTTCATATTCGGATTCAGGCGGAATCTCTTGAATAGAAACTTCATTCATTTGCTCCTTGTCATAGTATAACTTAATTCGGTTCCCATTAACAATGAAACTTCCACCATGTTTGTCATGCAATTCAACATATCCGGATGGAAATCCATGTTTCACTGTATACGGTCCGAACCATTTCGGTTTCAGCTTGGGAGCTTTGAACTTATACTTCATGTTAAAAAGCAGAACTTTGTCTCCAGCTTTGAATTCTTTTCTGATTCTTAGCTTCCTGTCATGATAAGCTTTTGTTCTTGCTTTGTAAAGTTTGGAGTTCTCATAAGCTTGTAGTCTAAGCTCATCGAGTTCATGCAATTGCAAAAATCTCTTTTTCTCCAGCTACTTTGTGGTCTGGGTTACAGTTTCTTAATGCCCAGTAAGCGCGATGTTCGATTTCGAACGGCAAATGACAAGTTTTTCCATACAACAATCTGTATGGTGTTGTACCAATTGGTGTTTTGTAAGCCGTGCGAAATGCCCATAGAGCATCATCTAGTTTTCTCGACCAAACGGCGGGATTGTCTTTAACCGTTTTTTCGAGTATCCTTTTTAAGGCTCTGTTGGTATTTTCGACTTGACCACTGGTCTGTGGGTGATAAGCTGTAGCGAAACGATGATGAACTCCGTATCGCTTCATAATTTTCTCCATTTGTTTGTTACAGAAATGGGTTCCACGATCACTTATCAAAGCTTTAGGAATTCCATAACGAGCGAAAAGCTTTTTGAGAAAATTAACAACTACCCGTGCATCATTTGTGGGTAGAGCTTCCGCTTCAGCCCATTTGGAAACGTAATCTATAGCAACGAGAATGTATTCGTATTTGTGGGATTTAGGAAATGGTCCCATGAAATCAATTCCCCAAATATCGAATAATTCACAGACTTGAATGCTCTTTTGTGGCATTTCATCTCTTCGAGACAGACTACCGGATTTTTGGCAAGCATCACAATTCTTAACAAGAGTATGGGCTTCTTTAAAAATAGTCGGCCAATAGAATCCAGCATCAAAGACTTTTTTAGCGGTGGTAGAAGAACCATAATGTCCCCCAGTTGGGCCATGATGACATTCATCGAGAATTCTTCTCGTTTCAGAACCATAAACACATCTTCTAATCATCCCATCGGGACACATTTTGAAAAGATAAGGTTCTTCCCAATAATAATGTTTAAGATCCGAAAAGAATTTACTTCGTTGGGCATGAGTTAATCCTTTCTTTAGAATTCCTCCAACGAGATAATTTGCATAATCGGCAAACCATGGAATTTCGTTCTCATCATCTGTATCAACAGTCATGAGTGTTTCATCCGGAAAAATAATCGTCAATCTCATCTTCTTTTAACTCTTCCAGATTTGGATTTTCTAAACGAGATAGATGATCAGCGGCTAGATTTTCTGCTCCTTTCTTATCTTTGATTTCGATATCGAATTCTTGGAGTAGTAAAATCCATCGGATGAGACGCGGTTTGGCATCTTGTTTCTTAAACAGATATTTTAACGCTGAATGATCGGTGAACACGATTGTTTTCGAAAGTACAAGGTATGATCTGAATTTATCGAAAGCGAAAACAACGGCTAACAATTCTTTCTCTGTAACTGTATAATTCTGTTGAGCATTGTTGAGTGTTTTGCTGGCAAAATATATAGGACAAAAATGTTTCTCTTCTCGTTGTCCTAATACAGCTCCAACAGCAAAATCGCTTGCATCGCACATAAGCTCGAATGGTAGTGACCAATCAGGGGAAACCATAATGGGTGCACTAGTCAGTTGTGTTTTCAATGCTTCGAATGCTTTCATACAGTCTGCATTAAAATCGAAAACAGAATCTTTTTCAAGAAGTTTCATCATTGGACGAGATATTTTGGAAAAATCCTTAATGAAACGACGGTAAAAACCTGCATGTCCTAGGAAACTTCTAACGGCTTTAACGTTAGTTGGGGGTGGTAATTTGGTAATGACATCGATCTTTGCTTTGTCAACCTCCATTCCTGCGCTGGAAATTTTGTGTCCTAACACAATTCCTTCAGTTACCATGAAATGACACTTCTCCCAATTGAGAACAAGATGTGCAGCTTTACATCTTTCAAGCATTTTATCGAGGTTAGAAAGGCAAGCTTCGAATGAGCTTCCGAAAACTGAAAAGTCATCCATGAAAACTTCCATAGACGTTTCAAGCATATCTTGGAATATAGCAATCATACATCTTTGAAAAGTCGTGGGAGCATTACATAATCCAAAAGGCATACGCCTGTAAGCGTAAGTTCCAAAGGGACATGTGAATGTAGTCTTTTCTTGATCAGCCGGATCAATAGGAATTTGAAAATATCCTGAAAAACCATCGAGAAAACAAAAGTATTTGTTTCCTGCTAATCTCTCAAGCATTTGATCCATGAAAGGCAAAGGAAAATGATCTTTTCTGGTGGCTTTGTTTAATTTTCTGTAATCAATACATACTCGCCATCCGGTGACAGTTCTAGTAGGAACTAATTCGTTTCGTTCGTTGGTCACAACAGTCATTCCTCTTTTTTTTGGAACACAGTGAACAGGACTCACCCAAGGACTATCCTCGATGGGGTAAATGATACCTGCATCAAGAAGTTTGATGATTTCTTTTTTAACAACTTCTTTCATGTTGGGGTTGAGTCGACGTTGTCTTTCTACAACGGGTTTGGCATCTTCTTCGAAATTGATTTTGTGTTTGCAAAAATCAGGACTGATTCCTGGGATGTCAGAAGTTTTCCACGCAAAAGCTTCTTTATGCTTCTTAAGAACTGAAATCAGACATTCTTTCTCATAATCATTGAGCAACGAAGATATGACTACTGGAAGTAGCGAATTGTCTTCCAAGTAAGCATACTCAAGATTTTCGGGAAGTGGTTTCAACTCAAGATCAGTCGGTGGTTCTTGAAGTGATGTTTTGATCCTCATTTGATCATTAAAACTAATTTCCTCAAAATCTTCTTCTATTATCTCTCCTTCTTCTTCTTCTTCTTCATCATCAATCTTTACTTCCATAAAATCAGCGAATTCTTTATCAAAAGTTGTTTCACTAATCTTCTCTGAAATAGTCATGAATGGATCAGAATCTTCAAGTAATGCATCCAATTCTTCCTCAGTAACTTCATCGATTACATCAATGTTAAAGCAAGTGTCATCACTGGAATGTGGATATTGCATTGCTTTATCGATTAAAAAGGTGATTCTATCTTCTCCAACTCCAAGATTTACTTCTTTTCCTTTTACTTTGATGATCGCATCAGCGGTGTTTAGAAAAGGTCTTCCTAAAATAAGGGGTACTCTACTATCTTCCTCCATTTCTAAAATCACAAAATCCACGGGAAAAATGAATTTACCTACTTGGACAAGCATATTCTCAGCAATACCAACAGGATATTGGTAAGTATGATTAGCTAATCGGATACTCATCCTTGTGGGTTTCAAGGTATTGATTGAAAGTTTCGTATACAGCGAATAGGGCATCAAATTGATACTCGCACCTAAGTCGGCTAAAGCATCGCATGTGATGTTATTTCCTAATATGCATGGAATCAAAAAACTTCCGGGATCTCCGAGTTTTTGTGGAATTTTGTTTTGAACAATAGCTGAACATTCTTCATTGAGAAAGGTAGCGGATATTTGCTCCAACTTGTTCTTGTTGTTAAGAAGTTCTTTCAAAAATTTCCCGTAATTGGACATTCCGGCTAAAACATCAATGAGAGGTACATTGAGTCTAACTTCTTTGATTATTTCAACAAACTTCTTATAATGCTCCTCCATTCTTTCTTTCTTAAGGCTCTGAGGATATGGAATTTTTGGAGTGTAAGCCTTAACTGGTGGTTTGGGTTTGGGTGGTGTTTTTGGTGTATTTTCCTTCTTGGATTCTTCATCTCCATCCTCACTATCGTAGTTGATAGTCGTGGTGTTGTTTGGGTTGGGTGGTGGATCATAAGACAGGCCACTTCTTGTTAATACAGCATTGATATGCTCATTTCTGGTTGGTGGTGGACGATAAATCTTATCATTCGATGATGATGGTTTTGGGTTGGTTTGGGTGTTACTAGGCAACGAACCTGATGGTCGGGAAGAAATTTGATCAGAAAGTCTACCAAATTTGTTTTCAAGATCTTGGATAGACGCTTGATGATTTTTCTGACCTTGCTCAACTTTGGTCTTGAGATTGAAGAATTGATTCTTGACGAACTCGTTAGTTGATTTTTGAGCAGTGACGAATTCTCTCATCATTTTTTCAAAATCTGTTTCTTCAGGTTTCTTGTCGGAATTTTGTGAAGTTTGGTTCTCTACTTTTGGTTGGGACTCATGGTTGTTATCTCTTTGTCGGCGATCTTGCCAACTAGCAGAGTTTCGTCCGTAATAATTTCCACGATATCCTCCTCCTCGGTATCCTCCTTGGATGTAATTAGCTTCTCCTTCTTTTGGTTGATCCATAGGTTGATCATCGCATTCTGATGATGGGTGGTTACCTCCACAGTTGTTACAACCATCTCGCATTTCTTTCATCTCTCCTCTAAGATCTTTGTATTGCGAATCGATTTTGGAAACCAAGGTTTCCATTTTCTCCATGAGTTTAGATGAATCAGAACTTTCGGCAAAGGCACCGGTTTTTCTTAAGGGTTTTGTCTTGGCATCTTTTGACCAGTCAAGTTTGAGAAGAACTCGGTCTTCAAGCAATTGGTATGCCTGGTTAGGAGTCTTATAAAGAAAAATTCCTCCAGCATCAAGAATTCCTTGAGATGTTTCATCAAGTCCATGGTAAAAGATTTGGATAATGGTTCCTCATCCTAAACCATGTCCATGACAACTTCGAAGTAAATCCTTCATACGAAGCCAAGCTTCGACGAGTGATTCGTTAGGGTTTTGTGTGAAAGCACGAATTTCTCCCATGAGTCGATCAAACATTGCAGGTGGAAAGAATCGGCTTACAAAAGCTTGCCTCATCTCCTCCCAAGTAATGATGATTCCTGGTGTTAATTCGTTATACCACACTTTTGCATCTCCAGCAAGTGATGACGGAAAAAGTTTGAGTTTAATGGCATCTACATTTGTATCACCGTATCGGAACATGCCACAAATTTCAATGAATTCGGCAACGTGTTTGTGAGGATCGGCCCTCGAACGGCCATCGAATTGACGGTCTTTGATCATAGAAAGATGGTGACCTTTCACGGTGAAATTGTCACCTAAGTTGACTGCAACAATAGCAGCTCCAGGAGTGGGTGCTACGGCTCGGTTTGCTTCCCACATGGGTCTATCGTCAGCCATAGGAAAAGGTTGATCAGTGAATGGGTTATAAACGACTTTGGCTTCAAAAAGGTTATCAAAAGTTGGGTTTGGTACTCTTGGTACACGATTGGCTAATGGAACAAAAGGTGTTCTTCTTCTTCTTCTAAATCTTGTTCGAATCAAACTTTCGGGATCGAAAAGTGGTGGAATTGGTTCTACTCCAGTTGATCGAGTGTTCATACAATTCCCCAACGAATCGAGGCAATGTCTAAACAAACGAACAAAGAATGAAAACAATTTGAAAAGATCAGAATCGTCCAACCGATCGGATAGAACAGTCTACCGATCGGATAGATCTCTCGGTAAATTTGATTTGAAGGATCCGGTCGGATGGAAGTATCCGCCGATCGGATGGTTCTCTCGTAAATGAAAATTTTGGAAAACCGATCGGATGGATGAACAACCGATCGGATGGGCAGCTCGGTAAAACTTTTTTTTTTTTTTTTTTTTTTTTTTTTACGAAAACTAACTATATGAGAATTGGACTAAAACTTACAGAAACACGATCAAAATACCCGGCAGCGGCGCCAAAAACTTGATGTGCCCGGTTCGGTGCAAGTTTTAAATTTATAAGGGGTGAATTACCGAATCTAATGACAACACATACGAGCAAGTATACTCGTCCGTTGTAGCAAGATTTTGATGGTAAGTCGGGATCGTTCGCAGGGATTTGTGTAGTGAATCGAATTGTACGTTAAAAGCAACTTTCTCAAACAGGTAGTAATGATATAATGAAAATTCAAATGATTAAAAACTACACTTGCTTAGACTAGTGTACTACAATTGACTAATATGATTGTGATAACTTTGGATAACATGTTGGTTGTGGATAATTAGTTTTGACACTAATCTATTGTTTCTACAAATTAAACCTTCGTCAAGATTTTGGTTTATAAAAACAAGCATTAAGTTTAACCAATCAATTCAAGATCAATTCAAGGTTCATGAGTTGGTGTTCCTCAAACACAAAAACAATCTTTTGTCTAATCAAACAAGCTTAGGAAATGGTCAATACAAAAGGTAACCAATTATAGACAAAAGGTCACAATTGAAAGCAAACTATTAATCTCTCGACCTTTAAAGTGGTTTACAATCAATCCGTTTTGATAGACAAAAGCATTTTCATTACAATCACAATTAAGTTCCTTTGTTTAATCAAGAATAGTGGAAGACAACAATCATTCATAGACAAATGATTATAACTAGTGAATAACAATAGTTCTTTCAACCCTTAAGATTACTAGCACTAGTTAAACTTGATTACCCAAATGTCACTATGAAACTTTATCACAATTGGTTCTTAGAATTGACTTGAAATTGAATTAAAACATGTTATCACAATCATATGCCAATCAATGAATAATACACATCATCTAAGCAAGTGCACAAAGGCACTAGCCGCTCATAGCAAACATAAATGTAAACTCAATACTTTGAACATTAGAAACCATGATTGAAAGTCTTACAATGATTGGAAATAAGATTACAAGTGAAAGACAATGATTCCACAAGCAATGAAAATGGTATATTCGACTTTCTCCCTTCTCCTGGACTTATGGACGAATTTCTTGAGTATTTTCTGTGAATGGTTCTCTCTCTAACAAGCAAGCACTCCCCTATCATACATATATCTCTCTAGATTGATTGGTATTATAAATACCCAACAAATGGTTCAATAAATTGCTCTAACCAAGGGTCTAAGTGCATAAATGCTTCTCTTGCTCTCCAAGTAGTATTGAATGGTTAGAATACTGAAAAGAATGACCTAGAACCGGATTTATAAAGTCACAATCCTTAATAAAGAAGTCTTGGGTCAAACAGCGACTTCCAACCGATCGGATAGAATGGTCTACCGATCGGTTGGTCTTCTCGGTAAATCCAAATTAACTCCATCCGAATCGGTTGCGGGCGGCGACCGATCGGATGGCTATGGCTGGTGGACCTTTTTCTTGGACTTTTCCATATGACTTGTTTCTCGGTCGTAGCTCTTGATTCTTTGATCTTTCTCTTCATCCTTAAGCTTATTAACTCGACTACTCGGACTTTAACTTATTGAAGTACCTTACGGAGCAGAACTTGACACAAGATTCACATGCAATCTCAAATATTTCCTTTTTCCTCATTTTTGCATCTTTTCCATCCATTTTCCTGTCTTTGGCTACAAATGCTTTGCAAACACACTTTGGTACGATTTAGTAACAAAAGCATATAAATATAACCACAAAACATATATAAAACTACCAATAACGCTATCAAAAACATGTTAGATTTAGGCGTTATCACTTACCCAACTGCTCCTGAACCTGCTGCTGCAATGTGCTACAAATTATTTCCAGCCCCGACACCCTCTGACCCAGTTCCTCATTCTTTGCAAGAAGCTCAACATTTTACGCGGCCAACTCCGCATTCTTCTTACCATATTCTCCAACAAAGGCTACCGACGGAGACAACCTTTCACGCTCAGCACGAAGTTCAGCCAACTCTTTGTCTTTAGCCTCCGCGGCCGCCTCCAACTCAGATATGCGGCCACGGAGCTCAGCGGTCCCAGAAGACTCACCCTCCAACACTTCAACCCTAGCCCTTAAATCAGAAACCAGCTTCTCTCTCCTCTCCAACCTCCTGCCCAGCTTGCGGTTCTGCTCAAGCTCATACTCAAACCGCAGTCGAACCTCCGAGCTCATGCATATCTGCTGGGAGGTGAGCAGGTTATACTGGTTTAACAAATCCTCGGCTCGCATACCCCTAAGAACAGACACATAACCGGGCGTGGCAACATTGTACACAATACTGCGGCAGATCCAAGGGTCATCCATCCTGAAACGGTTCGTGGTAACCACTTGGGAACATAGGTAGAAGAGGCCTCAACAGTGTCAACAGAGACAAACTGATAAAAATCTTCAGAATTAGCACCCCCCTCAACCCCGACCTCAACATGCCCGGATACATCCTCAACATTGTCCGTGTACGATCCCTCGGCAAATGGCCCTGAAGACTCAAGATGCACGGACTCAGTATGCTCCGGAGTAGGAGCCTCAGAAGCCTTACCCTCGGAATATTCATGGGTAGGGGTAGCAGAGGAAGAAGTGAGGACAGTAGTTTTCTTCATAATGTTTGTAACCACCGGTAAATTTCCACTATAATTAAATAACAATTAATTAAATATTAATCTCGGTCACTATTTTTAATTGTCATTTTTAAGGAAAAATTTAAAATTTTCTTTAACATACTATACTCATGACCAACGCAAGAATAGGATGAGTCTATATATTTTAAATGAACTATTGTCACTTTGCTATTTTTATATTTTTATTTTACTCTTTACGTAATACGAATACTCAAACTTATTAAATTTTATTAACATATACGCTTTCCGTTAAACTTATCGCACGTCTAATAAAATTAGTTGGAGTATATTAATAACCTTTGATATTTTTATAAACGTTATATTTTTACGTTACCCGGTTTTAAGTTTCGTGACTTAAGGATTTAACATTAGTAATTACCGGGATCACACTAAATCTTAAACCATTTATATATATCCTATAAACATACAACTTGTTCATTTCAAAGTTGCTATACGTATTCCATTTCGAAATGCCATACGTGTTTCATCTCAAATTGCCATAAGTGTAGGTAAAAATCTCCATACATTTGTGTAAGTTAATTTCACCCTAAAATGTCCTATATAACGTGTAGTATTTGTTGACCATAAAATGTGTAGTATTTGTTAACTATAAAACGTGTAGTATCAATCTTCCATAAGAATTTATTTCGACTCTTATAAAACCGGATGGCATGTTACCCTCATCCTCACTTACACTCAATCACCTTCAAGCTTTCCTATACTGTCCTGGTCCCATTTGACGAGCCTACAAAGGCTGGAACAAATCGGGTTCAAGGAAGTCAAGTCGAAGGGTGTGAAATTGTGATATACGGTTTAAATTGTTGCGAGTCTTTTTGGTTTCTGCTCGTATCCTACGAGCCACAACCTCTCTTTCACTCTCTGTAAGTCCTAGAAACTCAGAAACAACCCATGTTAACGTATAAATTAATCGCATGCATGATTCCCCTTTTATTTTCGATTGTATCATTTTCTTTATTAACGTATACGTATTTATTTAGTTTTACACGTACTCATTTGTTATCTCATATCATGTTAAGTTAAGAATCATCATTATACATTAATATTTCGTGTACATACTTGTAAAAAGTCAAAACGAACCAAATCTTAATAAATAGTCAAACCGGGTAATAAATTTTCTAAGTGTTTTCTTTGGTTAAAAACTAGTCCGACCAGCCCTATAAACGCTTATATATTTTCAAATTTGTACACGCGACACACTCATATTTTTACACAGTTCGATTGACCACCTAGCAAACTATATGTTTTGTATTTTAAGTCTTCCCTAATAAGCTCAAATAAACTATCTTATAAGTCAAAACCGAATTGACATACACAAGTCGCTAGTTCTAATATTTTCAGAAAAATAATAGTTTTTCCGATTGGGCTAACATTTGAGTCCAATAAGGTTTTGTGATCTAATAGCCCAATAGGCCCATATGACATATTTTTAGAATCATAAAAATAGCCCAAGTCCAGGCCCAAAACTATTTTCATGCCTTCGCCTCTTGATTTCTTAACAGGCTTGAATTAAATTCGTTACTAGGCCCATTTACTCAAAAATAAGCTCTTTTCTGGAAAAAGCAATTGAAATAAGTTGTAATAAGATTAATAAAGTTATAGAAATTTTTAGAATATTTTTCCCATCATTTTTGTATAGAAAGGACTAAACATGTAACGTATTTTCACGTTAAATGACTAAAACTGCCAACTTGGTAAATTATGGTTTTATTCTGTCGAAACAGTAATTTGAGGATGTTGACTGACATTATAAAATATTTTGAGTCAAATGTGTAAATTTGAAAGAATATAAACTTGAAATAAACACTTTAATTGGAAAAAGGACTATGTTTGTAAAACTTTGAAACTACAAGGACTAAAGCTGTCAAATCTCGATTATGAGGTCATAAACTGATTTTATAAATACTTTTGAGTAAAATATGTAATAATAGAAAAGCTTGGACCTAGAATGTAAAAATATATAAATTTTGGACTAAAAGTAAAACGTATTTAACTTTTGGGTTAACAATGTAGATTTTATAGATACACCTTGACTAATTTATATTTTGACAAAAATGTACTAATATATATAAACTCTCTATTTAAGCTAAATCGACAATATGTGTATATATATTATATATATATATATATATATATATATATATATATATGACAATATATATATATATATATATATATATATAACGTAATATTAAAATGTATAAAGCTATTTGTTTATTCTTACAAAAACTCATTGATTCATTTAAATTAGAAATAGTCTATACTTGCTATAACTTATCACCGATTAACTTTTGATAGATTATATACGTATTACTATTTAAGACAAGAATATAAACATTAACGATACATTATACATTCATTACATGTGCATATCATTTTATTTCGTTAAATAATTATTTTAAAACATATATAATTATATAACGATTTTTAATGTTTTACTTAACGTATTATTTAAACTATTTTCGAGAAAACGATATTTACGATTTAAATAACATAAGAATAAGATAATATTACATATAATATTATTTTTGAACTTTAAGCATTTTAAGCATATCATTTATTCTCATCATAAACCACTTCATCATCCGATACCATTTCATCCATTATTAGTATTAGGCCAAAACCGTCAAATTCTCAAGACTTCCTTATTCATATTCACTTAGGTTGCGTGCCGGAGACATTTATCAACTATATTTAATTTGTTTTCCATCCAGACTGCTCAGGTGAGTTTCATAGCCCCTACTTTTATACGTTTTGAACTATTTTTGGGGGAGATACATGCTCAACTACTTGTTTTATACTCAAAATATTTATACTCTTATGCTATGCTTTACTTATAATAATTTTGGACATGAAATATAGTTACGATATGTGCCTTAATGTGTTACACTTATTCTACACTTTATTCTTAGCAACTGTTTAACTCCTGGATGGAGCCGATGGAGAGGTATTGATAGTACTATCGGGCTGACGCCCCCACCCTTGGTCCCAGATTCATGGCCTTGGGTGAATATAATCCAGTTTATTTATGATACTTATTTATTCTAGTCGTGAGGTTCAGTTTGCTGTTATGCTTTACATTAAGTGTTTACATATATCGTATACGCACATGTCTTACTTATACTATATTTTAGTAGTGGGTTGTGAACACACAGGTTGCAAGTTTTGTACGGGCGGGATTTGCAACTAAGTGGATTTACAATGCCTTTGTTGTGAAAGCATTCTTTAAAACCATTTCAATTTATTTTCAATAAACTCTATGAACTCACCAACTATTGTGTTGACACTTTTAGCATGTTTATCTCAGGTCCATAATGAACGAGGATGACAAGGAGGAGCACGGATATATCAAGAAGGCTATAAATTTTATTATCATTCGAAAACTTATTTTGTAAACCTTGAACCCTCTGGGACCTCATTTTGTAAACTCTGATATTTATAAAATTAGAATGATAAATCTTTTAAAACGACTCAAATAGAGATCGTTTTCTATTACTATAACTGTTGTACTGTCAAGTAACACCCAACTTGAATTCCGCTGCGTATCACGAAATTGGGGGTGTTACAATGTTGGCATCAGTATGAGGGCCAGAACGCTCCAGCTCATCCTCTGACTCATCTTGAAGTTCAAGCAGAGGAAGGTTTTCCGCGGAAGGAGCACCTAAAAAGTAAAGACAGAGCATATGTCAGCACAGACAACATACGCGGCAAAAAAAAAGAAAAAAAAAAGAAAGGGAAATAAGCAATTCATACCTGACCCAGCCGCGGTCTCCTTGCGAACAAGTTTTTTCTTCTTCTTAGACTTCTCGGGCGAATTAATCACCACCTTCTTCTTCCCAGCCCTTTTGTCGGCCTTAGCCGCCTCCAGCTCATCCACAACGGTGCGATCCACCAACTTAAGCACATCTTTCGATGGCTCAACAACGCATGGGGCCATCTCTTCCCTCAGCGTGGGCTCACCCTCCTTCAAGGTGCGCTCCCCAGTCGTCACCTTGAATACGTCCGGTTAAGTAATAAATGAGAACAAATTTATTTCTGCAAAAAACAAGAATACAAAGTTAGACGCGGACGCACACAAATAAGAAAAAGTAAAACTGATCCAGTAACCCACCCGTATCATCCGGCCATAAAAAGGTCGGGCAGCTAGAATCATCGTCCCAGGTCTGGCTTAACCCTATAACATTCAAAAAGACCTCCGGATATTTCTTAAATGCGGCCCTCCGGGTATCAAGGCGCCGCAACAACTCTTGGTCCAAGCCAGCGTCAGAAGGAGGAGGGTCGCGGTCTATTGAGACCCTCTCATACCACGGAATGGAAAGCGGAAAAATGGTTTTCTTCACAAAAAAGAAACGGTCCTTCCAATTTTTGACCGAATCAAGGGCGGCAGTGTAACAGACAGGGACGACTAAAGACTTGGGACCTTTTCTCTTCTCTAAGGTCATCCAGCCGTTGTTGATCCCGGCATAGTAAAACTTCCTAAATAGGTCAACAGTGGGACTACCACCGTGTACGCGGCAAAGAATCTCAAAGTGACTAATCCTACAGGCCGCTAAAACAGACAACTGAGATAGATGGATCTGGAAATACTCCAAGACGCGTAATAAAAACAACGACAGAGGAATCCTAAAGTTACCTAACTCAAAAAACCTAGTATATACACCTATCTTTCCCTCCGGAGCATCCCTAATAGTATCCCGGATGCCCGGTGCCTCTGGTAAAAGGTGGCCGGGAATATTATACTTCCTACAAAATTCATTTACATCCTCCTGAGAAAGCTTAGAAGTCATACTACTTATATGGTCAGGAGCCATTCTAAATAATCTAAAGACGAATTTGAAAGAAACCTAACCTGAAAATCTAAGTCCGGGAATAAAGGAAGCAAGAGGAATGAAGGCGGAAGATGTTATTTTCTAGAGAGAGGAAAAAATAATTACTGTGTGTGAAAAAAGAATAACAGTGGCATACCCGTGGTTATTTATAGCCACACACACACGCGCCATCAGCCCAATCGAAAGGCCACAAAGTTGCCACGTCCCCGGATACTTATTGGATGGTTAAAGATCCACCCAGATGAACCATCACGATTGTCGCAGAAAACGAACGGTCAGCCGCCGAAACGTCACATCAGTCAGTAAATAAGTAGGTAAAAATCGTTTCGCGACTACCAATGACAGGCTGTCACCACCAAAAGAAGCGGAAAGTGGAATATCTAGTCAGCAACGTTAGACACGCGGCGATATCAGCCACGGAAATTCAAAAAGCCTATTTAACAAGACGCGGAATTGTTTGCCGCGGAACTACAAAAAAGTCTAGAACACTTGCTCTCAAACCAAACAAGTATACTAGACTGGGGGGGACTTGATCGTGTATAGTAGGGGTGGCAATTTCCGACACGACCCGAAACCCGACCTGAGACCGACACGAAAATTAGCAGGTTAGGGTTGAGACTAAATAGGTTTCAGGTCGGTTTTTGGTCGACCTGATTGACCCGTTTATTAAACGGGTCAGGTTCGGGTTGAAGGTTTCTGACCCGCGAACCCACTAACCCGAACCCGTTAACCAGTTAACCCGAATTAACCCGCTAACCCGAAACCCGACCTGAGACCGACCCGAAAATTAGCAGGTTAGGGTTGAGACTAAATAGGTTTCAGGTCGGTTTTGGGTCGACCTGATTGACCCGTTTATTAAACGGGTCAGGTTCGGGTTGAAGGTTTCTGACCCGCGAACCCGATAACCCGAACCCGTGAACCCAAACCCGACCCGAATTGCCACCCCTAGTGTATAGTACTCCCGGACCCAACATACTGGGCCGGGCATGTTCATAACCAACCACGGCAGAGTCGAGACGGACATGCATACATCATAGACTCCAGTCCTACCAAGCCGGACAAGAAACATGCCCCGGTCTCTCCAGGCCGGGCCGGAACACATCACCCGCCGCCGCCGCCACGCCGCCAAAAGCCAGATCTCGTGGGATCGTGTCTCCCACATGATCTGACATCTATTAGTCCAAGGAGGCGCAATTCGGCTCGCAGAGTCCCGATGTAGCTACAGGAGACGAATGTGGTAGTATAAATACCCCCATCTCATTTATTACTCTCAACTAATAGCATTTACTCTCACCTAGTCCGCACATATACTTTCTCTCACTAAAACATATACTTACTCTCACACCGGAGGCCAACCGAAGAACCCCCTTCCGTGTTAAGACTAACGGTGGTGTTTTTTCTTAGCAACTCACGAAATACTTAGCACAAGATCCGCCCCTGCTAAGAGCTAGTCTAACCTAGGTCTTGCATTGAACTCAAGATTTTTACTAACAATAACATACTTTTAAAAACAATATGAATGTGTCACAAAATCGATAAGGAAATTTGTTAATTTATTAATCAGTTATGCATGGAATCATAATCTATGAATTATACATCGAACACAAGTTACACTTTAGGAAAATGCTCATTGTGTTGTATATGAAGCATTTTCTCTTTATTGATATTCTTATAAGCCTTGCTATCCAAAAACAGGTCCTTAGTGAGCAGACGAAGGAGGTGGTGAGCCGCCATCAGCAGGAGGAGGCGGTGAGCCACCATTGGCGGGAGGTGGTGGAGAGCCGCCAGCAGAGGGAGCTGGGGGAGGAGCTGCTCCAGGAGGTGCTGGTGTCGCTCTAGGAGGCGCTTTGGAACATTCGAAGTAGCAAAAGCAGTCGCCCTTACCTTCTCGCTTGTGACAAGCACCATGTTGTGCTTTCTCCCAATCTATATACACTTTTTGTCACATTGCTTGTTGTCGCACTTTCCCGAATACGTCTTGCTGATCTTTTCACACAGCGTTGTATTAGAAGATAAATAGGCCCAAGGCCGGTCTGTGGGCTTCGGGTCCATTAAGGTTTAATATTTCTCATGCAACTATAATTATAAATAGTGGTCACTAATAAATATAATACATACGGGGAATTATGTAGTCCAACATGGTATCAAGAGCAGGTTTCCTAGACCTACCCGTCCATTATGAGCCGGCAGCCTTACG